>UZAF01016127.1:57996-95710 GCA_900617895.1 Haemonchus placei
CGGCCCCCCCCCCCCTTGTACTCAGTTAGAACAGGAGAAAGCGTCAGAAGGCTTTTGCTGTTGCTCGCATTTGTATGAAAAATATTCCAATCAGACAACTCAAAGCCTTCTTTATCCAGAACATCCATAGGTTTTAGATTAGTGTGGCAGCGCGTATTGAATGAGTTGGCGAGCTGATCGGCCGAGCAATCACAAAACTTGGTCTGTAGATCCCTACAGAATCTCATTCAGATTGCCAAGGAAAGAACACCAAAAATCGTGATAATCTATATGTTCTTCAGACTTCTCTGAGGAAATCTTAACCCGCACAGAGTCTGTAACTGTAGGGTTCCAGTTTCTCGATGACCTAAGACCTCTCGACACAGAACAACCTAAGAAAATCGGAGCGGGAAGAGTAGTGCAGAATTATTGTTCAAGCCTTCTATATAGCAAGGCTGCGCAGTCGTGAAACCCAACATGGGAATCAGTTACAATGTCATGCACCTCCATCTATAATCGGGAGATCAGCTACAAATCAGAAGTCCGTTACTAAATCCCTCTATGAATGATTCTCCCATCCGAATTTCAAACGGTAGTTTCGTTGGAACAAGCCGCGTGGCATCGTAGCATTGCTCAATGACAGGAAGGTATGTACATCGAGATAATCATTACTGGGTTAAGGAACTCCAGCGGAATCTGTTCTGCAATTGATTCGTAGTCATTTGTTTGGCTCCTTTTTTTTACTGGGGAATTATTGTCACCTACGATGCTTCTATCTCCTGTATACGTATGCTGCTGAAGAGCAACGGTTCCTGTTCCCGCTTTTTATCTTTTTTCCCTTGCAGTAAGGTTCATTTACGCCTAGTTTCAAACTTTTGATGCTGAGATAATCGAGCACTTATCTTGATTGACTGTAATGCATTTACCCCTCTCTGCTATGCGCATAGGCCTTTACTTTCATTTATTCTGTTCAAAACTGGAGGAGATTTATTTGCCTTTTCGAGATGCGCCTCGCATTCGGCTGTCAACCTCCGAACATTGGGTGGGTTTAATAGTTGACCCATAATTCACATTGTAGACAAGAGCTGTGGTCCAGACCCGTCACTTTTCCCAAAAGACTGGTCTCACATCAGTCAGATGAACCTGAAAAATGTGGGCTTAGGCTTACGGGCAGGTATTGATCCATCGAAGTGCAAAGTGGTATTAACAAGCCACCGTAACCAATATCCTCAGAATTTTTTGGATTTTGTTTCTTTCATAATTTTAGTATGAGGCTGTGTACTGAGTATGTTTTCTTTCTAAGTTGTTCGAAAAACTGCAAAACCATGACATAAAAACAATTAAGAATATCGAGTTATGCGTATAAATGACCTCGTACAGCTCCACTTTTTCAGGGTGACCATTTTTGGTTTTTCATGGAAATTCCGTTATCCTACCGCTCAAAGTTCCAAAATGTTGAAAGCCAGTGAACCATAGCAGATGTCAGGAAATCTTTTTTCTTCAGCTCCCAGCTCGCCGCTTTCGTTTCTTCCGGTTCGAGAATGTGAACACGAGGAACAGCCCGAGCTTAAGGCCACAACCGAAGGCACTCTGCATCCCTTTGTTCAGTACTTATTAACCAAGATGTCTGAGTTCCAGGTAATGAAACTTCTTCTCTCCTAGGCCAAAGTATTGAATTGGTGGAACTCATTAGCTATTGACATACGGAATATCACGTGCCATTTTATATCAGCTTTTCAGAAGCGAGCTCTGAAAGTAACATGGAAGCGCTTGTCGGAGGCTCCGAAGACGTCTGGTCGTGGCACAATCCATATTATGGAGAAGGTATGCATTTCGATTGATAGTAACATGGTTGCTCACATTGGAGTTCGCATTCAAACGTTGTCAATGCGTTGAGTGGGCCCACGACTCTCGGGGAAGGTGGGAGTGCTCCTCCCTAACAACCTTAGCAGCTGACAACAAAGCAATCATTGTGATACTGACGTGTAGATTACAGAGAGAAAGCGTGTACCGCTCCACCTGAGGTCATCTGAAAAATGTCGACTGTAGACTGACCGAAAGAACATATTGAGGCTCTCTTCTTATCAATGGTGCTCTACAGAAAGCACTATTTTCGCTGACAGGCTCTCTTCTTATGGGTGTGCCCCGGAAGTTGGCAATACCTGAAGACCCTCTGAAAGAGCTACATTAACGAAGGGATGGGACAGACTTGGACTATGGGCTTGTGAGTACATCTACATATGGGCCATACATACGGACCCCTAGCATCGGTGAAGGGAGCATAATGGTATGGTGGTCGAATTTCCACAATGGACGAAATATAGCGAGATTAACGGAAGCGAAACTGTCTAGTTACAGTAGGGTTTCGATAGCCTTTTAAGGTTGCGATAGTGGTAATAGAGACTAACAAAGAATTAGTGATCGAACGGAGTTGAATGAAGTCTGCATCAGGGTGGACACAGTCGAAAATGGAAGTTCTTCGACAAATCATGTGCTAGAAGTTGGCACAGATGCCTTCAGAGACTATAGCGGACCAGGGTTCAAAAGTTCATAATAGGTGGGGATTGCCTTAGGGCAGGCGTGATAAAACTTGTAGAGATTTTACGAGACAACGGACAGGTTAAAGGAAAAACAATAGCGTCATAACTGCAAAAATACAGCCACTTGTAAGGAGTGAAAAAGCCAGCATAGAAATGAGTAGCTTAGTTCAGGATAGTACACAGATGAGGATGAGAAAAAAGGCAGGTGTAGCCTAAAAAAGTCAAGATGTCTAGTCAGGGTGTGCGAGAGGATGATGTGATGTTCTAGAGGGCGATTCCATTCAGGAATTCGTCAAAAATGAGGAAAGATGAAGCAGCTTAAATTTCGTGATTTCTATCTGTGCTACGAAAGATGTCGTGTTTTAAGCAGGGTGGCGAAAAAGAATATTACGTGTGACGTTCATCAAGAACATCCAAAGAAGGGGAATTCCCACAGGGGTAATCCTTTACTCGTTATCCGAAATCACGGGCTTACCGCCATCCCCGCGTATCTTCAACACACGACACACGCGTCTATTCCGGTCGTCCACGAACTGCCGCCGCTGAAACGTTGTGTGGCACATCCGAAGTGGGCTTTCCCTGCGGCAAGTACCGTTTTGAAGTCCTTTTTATACTTTTTCTACGAGCAAAGCTGCTGCCTCCTCATCGGCTCGCGCTGCATCTTCTTCGTAGGCAATGAGCGAAATGTGATTTTACCTCAAGTTATGTCGTTAAGATTTTCTTAACCCACGCTAAACAATTTAACCTCGGCCAGAAATGTCTGAAGGAAACAGATGAACAAATGAGCGCAGACGAATCACAATGCAGAAAGCTCCTGGTGCACACACCATTTATGGGAGGCCGATTTCACAGTGGGCGTTTTTGTTGTGTGAGTGCCTTCGAGGAGGTTTTACGGTGAGGCTTGCACCAAATTAACAGTATTCGAAATTATAAAAACAAGTCACCGTAATTTTTATTTGAAGACGAGCCAATCAGAAAAGAGTCGAGATTTTGGTTCATCTGTGAGATTTCCTTCTAGTAGAAAGACTGAGCTATAGTCCTATCCAGTTTCAGGTCTTTACGAAGTTGTGTGAATGCGAACCGCTCATCCCTGCTATTTTCTACCGATCGGCTTTTCTTTCATGCATTGAAGATCGAAGACGTCGTTGCTCTCGAGGACATTCCATAGCGACTATACGGTATCATAAAGAAAGCGTGAAGTGAAAATATGTGCGGCTTTCTCCTTGAATTGCTTGACATTCGAGCGGTTCGTATTCGAACTTGGACACTGGTTCTCTGCGTCGCGAATCATCGCAGTGATTCGGACAATATGCTCTTACAGTTCTTGCGTATACTTGAAATCTTATTCCCAATGAAGCTCCGTGTAAATAATTGGATTAAAGGTACAGTTCACAATAATTTTGAGGCACGTAGGGAAAATAGAGGTTGACGAGATTACCATGACGTAAATGACATGGAAGGGAAACTCGGACGAGATTTCAGTTGTTGCAATTGCGCAAAGAGCTGACTACATCATGCCAGAACTCTACTGAACTGCTTTTCACTGCCGCTATAGGTCATGACAAGTTGTCTGAACTTCCTACATGGGTCCCCTTGGGATCGGTGCAGCCTCTACATTGCCGGTAAAACTCATCCGCGGGTTCACACCAGCCAACCTTTGAGCCTTTATAACGCCCTAACTAGGCTGTTTTCCGACATGATAGGGCAAGACTTGGTTTAAGAGGGGCCTCAAAGTCATCCTCTGGGAAAATCCCAGGCGCCATTTTTATCGTAAACTGTGCTTTTAATCTCCTGATTTTCTGAGAAGAAGTACTTTTTTCAATTGGCTGAGGTCAAGGAGCCTACCGTGTCTTACCAATGTGGCCCCTCATTTCAGTGATCACGCTCATATACTCGTTGAGTATATAGACGCGATTATCCGCACAATGTTCGATGGGACTTCCCCTTCGGATAAATCAATGCTTGATCTGGAAAACGTTGGTGAGTTGATGACGCTTTTTTCCCCATCGTTTATGCATTGTGACAGGGTTATGCGCAACTAAGAAAGTATTATTATCAGTATTTGTAAAAAGTATTATTATATTTGTCAGTTTTCAACAGACAAAATTCGCTTGCAATTAGCGAGTGAAAAATGCACTGATCAAAATCAAATAAAATGAAATGAACTTCCAGATAAACCTTCTGAGTATCTGGATAGAATGTTAGGGCAGCACAATTGAAAATAGTGCCAACTTTATTGCTGAAAAACTGCGTCAATATGTTGGATCTCCAACGGGTATCGAAATGGCCGGTTGAACAACTGAACCTGAAAAATTTGAAAGCATCCTGAGAGATCACACAGTTCAGAATTTTGTGAGCCATCAACGACCCAACCTGTTTTCCTTTTGTTCAAGAGTTTTGAACAGAAAAGCTCGTTTCGCTCACCACCACAAGAGATCCTACGTTACATAATTTTCAAAGTGTGTCTGTTGGGGTGTCGGTTTGCGTGTTTGACCGGAAACTCATAGCTCCTGTTTCCGTGGGCCTGGAGAGTTCAAAAATTGGTAGGAATACGAGGGACAGGATGAACATACTCATGGCAGGTAGCAGAACCAAACTCCGCCTACAGGGGCGGGATGTGCACGATGGGAATTTTGGACCGCAAATTCATAACTCCTGTTTGCGTGGACCTAGAGCGCTGAAACTTGGTGAGAGTGTAGCAGGCAGGATAGGAACACTTATTTTAAGTGCCAGGATCGTAGTAGTCTTAGTAACAGCAGTAGTCGTAGTAGCAATTAACAACCTTGGTTATTCAGAGTTCTTTCAATGATTGGTGGGAAAATCCCTAGCATCAAGGGAAGCTCCCACGAACATCTCGTATTTATTATCCAGTCCATTCACACTGGTTTGTAACACCTTGCCAATCCATAACATCCAGGAATTTGGCATTGAACGGGTGGCGTTCATACCTCGTGGGTCCACATACTATTGGGTTGTCCGAAAAGTTCCCGCCGATTTTTGTTTCATCTTTGAATGGGAATGGAAATTCCTAGAAGAAGAAATCCAGTTGATTGAACAATATATCCTCCATTCTGTTGAGTAAGGATTCGCCATCTCCCTGTAGGTTCCAGTTCCCCTCTTCCATAGAAGCTTCCAGACTTAGAATCGAAAAACCCACTTAGGTGTTTTTTGCAGTCCTCCAGCGAATTGAACGATTTTCCATTCAAGGAATTTTGCAGAAACCCAAACAAGTGGTATTCTGATGGCGCTATGTTGGACTATATGGGGTGTGTGGTAAGACATCCCACCCGAGCTTTAGCAACTTTTGACGAGTGGCCAAAAATACGTGTGGTCTGGAGGTACCCTGTTGGAAGTTTACGCGCTCAAAACTGGCCACTTCGGGTCGTTTTTGGTCTATCGCTGCCTCCATATTTTCTAGCTAACTGAAGTACCTTTCCTTAGTCATCTTTTGATTGTGCGACAACAGCTCATGGCAAGTGATTTCCCTGAAATCCCATCAGCAACTCGGCATAGTCATCCGCACCTGGATTTTGACTATTGCAGCGGTTTGTGACGGCTCACTAGGGGGCTCCACGATCGTTTCCGTTCCTTATTGCTGTACACAATCCAATTTTCGTCCTCCGTGCTCATGCGTTTCAGAAACGGCTAATTTTTATTTCGTTTGAGCAACGAGTCGCACATGAAGGCGCGCTCCATCGCATTGCGCTCGCTCCTTTTGCCAGACATGTAAACATCAAAGCGCTTTACAAGATCAAGTGTTTGCAGATGACCATGATTGGTTATTTTCGAAACACTAAGCCCTTGTCCTACTCCACGAGCAGTGATGTGACGATTTGCTTCGGTTAACATTTTGAGTTGTTCGTTTAAACTGATGATAGTCTCCCTAAAGGTTGCCGGTCTTTGAAGGCAAATTCACTCCGTTTGGATTCCGCAAACTAGTCATGCACTGTACGCTCCTCTAGGGCATGGTCTACTCAAACGTCATATATCTTTCATGCGGCTTGAGCCGCATTCTAGGCCTTGCTGTAGAAGAAATACTTCAGATGCCGAAAATGCGCGCAGTAGTTCTCCATATTCATACGAGTCCTGTACAGTCAAACTTCGACAAATGTTGACAGAATCTTAACAGAAATATAGAGGAGGACCTACTCTTTCAGAAAACATATAACTTTATTAGGTTCGGTCCTTGATCTACGGAACAACGGTTTAAATCCGGGGTGTCAAAAATCGGCGGAAACTTTTCGGACAACCCAATAATTGGTGCTTAACGCGTATACATAGAAGGGTGAAAGCACTGGCATGTGCATCGGCTGGCCACCGCAGGCCATTGTGTAGGCCACATACGCATTCAATAGATACCAATCGCACGAGCAGACGTTCCACGCACAGATGCAAGATACATTCGCGAGGAGGCAGAAGTCATAAATCGACTCAGCACAGCAGAAACAGTAAGTTCATGCCCTAAGTCCATCTGCGTCTCTGATCGAGTACCGGTGACTTTAGCTCCTCGACATTCCCCTTTGCGCCACTCAGGATCGCTCCGTGTAGTCCTGTCACCAACCAGCTAGAGGTCCTCCAAATAGAGGAAGATTTCACCGGAGTTCCGTCGACCAACCTGCAGTTGGTGAACTGACAATGAGTAATGACGTTCTGGAAGGTAACGAAGGGTAGTAAAAGAAGATGGCCGACGTCATATAGTTTTTGCTCGATGAGCAATAGATGCGCCAAAGACCACGCCTTGATCGGTTCTCCTCTCATCAATCTCGATGTTGCAGCATCAATCGGCACTACTAGTGGTTCATCTATTACGACTTCAATTTGAACGGGAAAGCCGATGCTAGCCATACAGAGAAGAAGCAAAAATGAGAGCTCACACGTGGTGCAGTCGCTCTTCGAGCACTCTAGGATGAAATAGAGCTCTGAGTTCCTTCCGAAGAAGGACGCTCTCTCGCTGAAAACTCCATCAGGATCGATTACTACCACGTCGTGAACAATATTCTTTCACGTGCCCTTATTTTCTTGAAGAGAGACTGTCTACGATGATGCACATGATAGGCAATCAAAGCCACGTGTGGCGATATCGTTTTTCAGGTTTCCCGTTCTTATTTTGCTTCTTCATCGCCAACAAGCTCTCGTAAGAAATACTTGTGCGTTATGTACAAAGCTCTTATTCTCTTGGTGATTAGTAACAACATAAAGGGAAGTTCTCCGAAAACGTCTGCGAGGCTTATTACAAACTTACCACTGTGTAAAATTTACAAACATTCTCATTTGAAAAGAAAACGGAAACTGGAACTGGACTGGAACTGGAAAACTCCCCAATGTCTCCCTATTTAGCTATCACGCATGCGCGGCTCGGTCCACTCGGTTTCGAGAGGAGGATGTGGCACGTTCTTGGAGAATGTTTTGCAGAGGTGCAGTTCTTTATACTCTACAACTTTCTATTTAGTAGTCGTATTAATTTCGGCAGTTCTCGAGCTTCGTTGTATTATCCTTGCTTATCTCTGTTAGCACAGTGGATGGAAATGGATGAATAAAAGAACCAGGTAATCGTTCAGTGACTGTGATACTCTGGCAGATATGTCTCTCAAAGCAGTTGACCTAGTTCTATTTGAAAAACTTACCTCTCAAGTTCCAGCTGTAGCATCCAACATTTTCAAAACTGGGTTATTTCGCTCTAATCTGGAAAACACTTATGGACATCTAAGCGATTTCGATAAATACTCATCCCGTTTGGGGACACTGATGCCTGAGAACTAATGCTTGGTTGTGCGATGTTGAACTTCTTTACCATATCAATTACCGTATTTTCAAGCACGACGTTTGAACACTTAAACAGTTCAGCCACCCTTGATATTGAGAGCTGCTTCGATTGGGGATAGGGCTTAAAGAATCTAAGCTTTTCGGGAATCTGTTCATCTGGAAGGCGAGATCAGATTGTTTCAATGCGTTCTTGCTGACATTGAATCTACCGTTCTCCCTACTAGTGTAATTTTTGCAAGTTGCTGCTGTGCAATCAAGCGGACGGTCTCTTTCTCACGTCTCGTGCTTAATTTCTACGGGTCTGATAGCAACCAAACATGCTTTTTTCTTCATCGCACCTATCTACAGTCTCTCGACGACCGTCCCCAAAAGGACAACAAAGTGTTGGAGTGAGATATGAGTTAACTGACGAATTCCTCGTTGAGTTTTACCTAGTGTAATATGACCACGTACCACGACATCTTCACGTAGGCAGATTATTTGATGCTCGAGAGAAGACTAATGCTTTCTATTCGAATTTTTCGAGGGGATAGCTAGCAACGACAACAAAGCAACGACAACAAGCAACAAGCAGCAACTCCTACTGGATCAAACACCTTGAAGTAATCAGTACAACAAAATTCAGATGCCCCTCAATCGTATAGGAGGGAGTGGCAAATTGACAGGACAGCGGGACCTGTTACTGAGCAACTTTAGTGCTAGGAAGAAGAAGAGAAGAAAGAAGTCCGGCACTAGGCAAAAATCCAGATCATAGAAGGCTGATCGGCGTGAGGTGTGGAGCGATAGTTGTAGAGTGGAGAAATTTTGTTGAAATGCTGAACGCTGTTTAGTTCTATCCCGCGGACGATCGGGTGAGTTGCACGTTGCCGTCCGCGACCCACTGAAAAACATGACGTTGGAATTGAAGCAAGGCAAGGTTTTCATGGAGTTATGACCAATGCACCATTGAATATCATTTCTTCTGTGGAATCGACAGTGCAGATTACACCCCTATAATTTGTTTCGGCTATGAAATGAGTAGTAGTTAATTTATCAGATTGTCAGAGTGGCAGACCAACATTCAGGGGAACCCAAGAGAGAGAATTACTATCTCTGACCACGTCAGCCGCGCAACTTCTGCGGAGGCTTGACTGCAAACTTTCTCTCTTATCAACCTGATGGTCATCTTCACCGGCATAAGCAACATATCTCATCATGCCTGAGAATGAGCCTCGGAACATATCTACTCTAGAAGAAAGCATAACCCAAAGTAAAAACAACACCTTGTATAGTATGATGAGTCTAGCTCAATAAAGCTTTTCATTGTATCGTTTTGGAGGAGTCTAGTTCGAAACCTACTAACGGTAAGAAAAAAAAAAGACAAAAAGCGAATTCAAAAGCACGTGTGGTCTTCAGTGGATGCAAAAACTATACAGTTTTCAGGTGATGTTTAATCAGGAGTGCATCCGGGCCTTCCCACACGCTCCCTCCGCTTGGTCGCTGCTCAGTATCGCCATGACCGACAAGATGTACGCGGCTGGAAAGCAAACCTCGATCGCTCTGTCACGGGTAGGAACCTAAGTTGATTTTACACTCGTTCTAGATATCACACTGATAATTGAGGTACTCATATTTTCGGATGCACCTGTTGTGCAGCGGGTGTGCCTAGCGAGTTACTGGTATCACGAAATGAGAATAATTCCGCTGCAGGATTATTTCAGCATCCACAACCGCCACGATCTTGGACCACGCCCGCCGTTCACGGATGTGGCATAGATGACGACCCATCTTCCCGTCATGGTTCAACTCTTTTGGAACTATCCTGCTCTTCTTCGTTGCCTGATGCCCGCAGCAACGATTTTCCAGCATCTCGTGAACTTCCTAAATGTTCGTTCCGAGATAGCATGAGTGATGATCACACATGTGGACAAAATCTCCGTAGTCGCCCAAACATCGCCAAAAAATTTTCTGCGGAGGAATATTCTAGGGCGCCTTTCGAAATACTTCTTGGAAAATCGAAAAAACCGATCACGCGCTCAAAATCTGAAGGTCGCGTTGAGCGCTGCTCACTACGAACGAGTTTTGTCTGAACACTTAATTTACCAGCATTGTTGCAACATACAAGTTGTGAGCCGAGTATGGGTATTTTCTACTTAATCTGATGATCGCCTGTGCAATTAACTTATCTTCCACCAGCTTCTGTGTTTTGCTTTATGAGAGAGACATGAGAAAACTAGTTGTGACGTACATGTCTTCATAAATTCATTTGTGAAATGCATAATAACAATCCGAATAACAACAGTCTGAAAGGGTGAGTCGTTTCTTTTTCCCAGCAGCTCTTCAATAATCGAAGAATGGTGTGGGGACTAAAAGGTGTCAGGGATAACAGCTCACCTACCCAGTTTTTGGAACGGGCGATGATTCCATTCAAAAATGTTGTATCCGATACAACTCCAGCTTCAGCGAGGTTACCATCTGCAACTTACCATTTGTTAGGCATTTCCTGTAAATTGTACTGACCGCATCGTAATTGTGAGAGTTACCTAAAAATTCCCAATAAGGTGAGTTGTCTACAACACATCGTGATCGCCGAGGATTGCTGATTCATCTTTTGTCTACGAGGAACATTCTGGGTCTTCTGCTCTAGTCCAACCCGCGGCTATGAAGGAAGGTCACTTGAGGGTTTGTTCTAACCGTCCTCTCCTTTCAAATCAATTCTTCGCTTCAGGAATTCTGAAGAAATACAACTGAATGTAAAACTGCGCTTATGTTGCGTACCGTACGTGTATCTGTCCTACAGCACGTCGAATAATAAGGTTGCAACTAGTGCCCGAACGGCGTGCCACCCTCGCCACACCCGTCATTTGTAGCAGAAATGCAGTAGGTGATCAGAGCAGGCAATGTATGGGTCAGATTCGGACTATTGCTTCGCGCCGAAGAAATATAGTCGACACAGTTTAAAAGCACACTTCCCGATAAAAATGGTAAAAGGATGAATTCGCAACCGCTCAGTCTGCCATGTGGGGCGCTGTCAGCTCGAAAAGCGGCATACATTTATATCGGACGCAATATGGGCTTCAAACTTGTATTCTGTGCATGCCACCCTAACGTGGTCATGTTTCAAAAAACTTGTCAAGGTGCGCCATTCAAAGTGGAGTAGATATGTTGACACCAACCAAATGACAACGAAATCGCAGTAGTAAATGAGATTAACATATAGTATATCCAATTCAAGACGGAGGTGGTGTAGTGGCAAGTGGCGCACTATATCACGCGCACGGTCAGGGCTCGAATCTCGGATCGATGCGCGCCTAATCCAACCAAGCCTTCCATCCCTCCGGGGTCGGTGAGTTGGTACCAGACTCGTCTGGGAGGACAAAAGCACTGGCTTGTACATCAGCTGACCACTGCAAGTCATTGTATAGGCCACATACGCACTCATTACGCCACTACGATTCTGAATGGAAGTCGAGTGTGGGGCGCATCCCTCAGACGGGATCGATTAACGCCCAGAATTTCATTCTTTAACTTTTACAGCCGAGTTAGGGCGGCATTGGATATTAGCGGGATTTCGAAATTTCTATAAAAGGAAATAACGAGGCGTATCTGCAATCATTCTCATAGGTCATAGAATGGGACGGGGGGTACACCTTTTCGCTGTGGTTGAAATCGATTAAAATAAAAAGAATTGACTTGCAATATGAATAGGTAAAATTTGATTCTCCGATTAGAACTGTCCTCCTCGTGAAAGGTTCACCTTAAAGGTTGAGTTTTAGAGGGCAACAGGTTGTCCTTCTTTTGATAGGCGATATTCTCCCAAAGTGTTCTCTGTCGGTGGTGTACTCTGAAGCTTTGACGGCTTCCGGTCAAAGTAGGATCTCGTCCTTACTCAGGAATGCGGAAATTAGGAAGTAATGTAGCGGGGCTTGCTGTGCTGTGGGCAACTTAATGCGAGAATCTTTGCAAGCTTGATGTTTCAATGATGAGAGATGGCAAAAGACTCTTAAGAAGATACCGGTCTTATGTTTTGACTTGCAATTCCAGAATGCCAAATTGAATGAAAGCTACTGATGTAGAGAATCGAGATCTCCTCAGCTGACAAGGAGAAAGATACTAGGTGGCATGGGTCCTTCACTGTGAGGTGTATATCGAAGTAATTGTTTCCAAACGCTGATCACAAACCCACCCTTCGAATGGCTGCTTTCATAGTCCGCCAGCCGGCCGGCGTGCCGGCGGAGGCAGTGCTAGGGGGGAGGTGGGAGGCAGACAGCGTAAGGCAAACAGTCCACGCCCCTTCGAGATTGTTTGTTTTCAACCCCTCGAAGGGGCGTGGACTGTTTGCCTATCTGTCTGCCTCCCTCCTCCCCCTAGCACTGCCTCCATTCAAAATCTAAATGTGTGCGACGGAAACTTATCTCTGTTCTACTGGCCCAGAAACGTTGAAATTGGTAATGAAGACCTGGCTCGTCGAGAGCATTAACACGTTGACGACGATCCTATTCCTTCGTGACTGTTGCGTGGGAGAAGACAGTTCCCTCCAAGAAAATTGGTCAATTCTCAGAAAATTGAGTGATTACTATCAAAAACAATTGAAAACAAATGTTACGAGAGAATATTCGCAGACCACCCAGCGGTATTCGAATTTCGCCAAACATTTGCGGCTACTTGGGGTATTTTCAAATTGTCTGTGATAAGAATCTGAGATATACAAATAATATCCCTGAGAGTATCATTATCCTTGCGAGTATATTTGTCATAATAAATGTTGACAACTTGCCGCTCGACAGCGACGATGGTGGTCTGGATGGCGGTGATATGAGTCCTGTAGGTGTTTTTGACACTGATGATTCCAATACTGTAAATGTAAATAATAAAAAATAGCAGAGAACATCGGGTTAATGGTGCTCAAAAGTATGACAGATGGACTTTTTCCGACCCGTCGAAAGCAGTCCAGAGGTTTAGTCGAGACCGTCTTAGTCATGGTTTCTGTAAAGCGAGAAGGAAAAGAAAATCATAATGTTAAATCGCTTCAGAGAGCTGATCGTGTACGACTTGTTGTACAAGAGTTCCAATGTCACGCCGATAAGCTTTTCGAGGAGCGAGGAGCCAAGAGGGCTAATATAAAATGCAGTAAACACAATAAATTTTGTTGATTAGATTTTTTCCAAAAATGTCATGATTGCTAGTTAATAATAAATATGAAATATTTGGTTTTTGACGGGAACTGATAGGTACGGCCTACAGTAGTTCAATGGTAAACAGAAGTCGCGAAAACGACAACTAAAAGAAATGCAAAGGGTCAAAAAAGAAGTAAAAAGGGGTGTTGGACGAGTTACACAGCCAGAAATCGCGGTTAAGGGGAGTGTTCGGGCGAGTCAGACGAACGCGACGCGCAGGGTCTGCAATTGCACACAACACGCGCAAACAGCTGATTTTCTGAAGGGATGCATTCGTATATAGGGTTCAAACTGCACGTAGTTCTTCAAATGAGGGTCAAAGAGTGTTCTTGACATTGAACAAGAACACATCAATGACCCTCTATGAAGAAAGTGCAGAACAGATTGGATAATAATAATAAACGATCAATAATACATAGGAATAAAAAAGAATTGCAAGCAATACATTATCCAAAACATCTTTGCAATCTTCAAACGGTTTCGAGGAATGTTCTCACCATCTGTTGAAAACATCCCATCAAACCTTAATTGAAGATTGCGCGAATAAAAAATAAGCAAAAATAATTACTACGAATTAAACAAATTTGCGTGCAAGAAACCATCCCGTGAATTCCCATACGTAATTGACTTGCACTCGCAGTTGCAGTGAATAATCATTTTCAGCTGAGTAGAAGCGAACAGAAGTAGCAGGATAGAAAAACGATCGAATATCATACACTAGTCGGCAAACGCAACAAAATCTACATGCCCATCCTTGGCAATTTGCCAATCAGCTTGTCGATTGTTCACTGATGTTGCTCCGATGCGAAAGTGGTTAACGGCAATTAGATTCCGTAGTCAGCCTAGCGAGGGGCGGAGGCTTCTCGTCCCCCACTCTCAGGCCCCTTATTATGCCCTATCCAGAACGTTTTACGACCTCATTTCGGCACTTACGGTATCAGAGGAGGCCCCAAATTCATACCATGTGGAAATCCGAAAAAATTTTTTCGTGAACTGTGCCTTTAACAAGTACCGTCGCGCAGCATTGACCAATATCGTCCCACGAGATAGAATGGTTGTCGCACACCATTGCGATCCATTGTCGTCAACGAGTTAAAAGACAAGATTCGTTCAGTCTAAAAGTAAAGTATAACAAATTGGAATTAGTGGAGCTTGTAAAATAATGTGAGAAAACGTAATGAAGCGACAATAAATAAAATGAAGTAAAGGATGGCTCGTTTCGTCTCTTCAACATACGAACCGCCATTTCTACGTTCCCCTGAGGCTCATCAGTGGTTTGTAATCAGTGGACAAAGGAATGGATGAAATGCATTGTTCAATACAATTGAACAAATTGCACATATGAAAATGTGTTATACTACTGATATTTACTGGAAAGTTTTCATAATTCCTCTAACCAATTTGGTGATGTTATTGAGATTATGCTTGATAGAATTCTTGTAGCAAATAAGTTTATTCCTATATATCTAACTATATTGGTAATCATAAATTCTTCATTGTACCCATTTCTCAAGAGAATGTCAATCATATCTTCTAACTTTTTGTTGAACTTTTCAAGCCTTGAAACCAGTTGCAATTTCCTCCCGTCGTTTGAAAGGTTTCTCCAAATCTGCACCTCTCCTTATGTTTATGATATAGCTTAGCCCACATATCTACTTTGGTACTCTCAATTCCTCAGATTTCGAGAAACGGTGGAGCCTCACAGGCACCCACCGGCCGTTCCGTCTTTGCGGGCATTTGGTGAGTTCTTTTCCCGGTTCGTTCCTCGTTTCAACATTCCCCACTCGGCAGTCTCTTGAATCGCTTTGCGTAGACAAGTCAATAACGAACCTCAATACGGTCATCTTGTCTCACCTACGGCCCCTTTTCCGAATACAATTGCTTGAGAAGGATTACTCTGCGGAATCTGCAGAAACACAAGAAAAATGGCTGCTGATTTGTTTGTATATCCTAATCCGATTGGAAGAGTCTACCCAGAGTAAATACAATAGTATCCAAATAAGATTTGGAAGCTTTATAAGCTTTTTTGAGAAGGAGCTGAAGAGTAAAAACAAATGTCGTGCGTTACTTGTGCGCGCCACGCGCTTCGATACACTTTTTCTGAGTAAAGGGTGTCCAGTTTAGAAGAAATGTTGAGATCCCAAAGTATAAGAATATTGCACAATACGAGTGCTGAAGCCATTGAGAAGAGTCGGATCGCCTCGTAAAGACATTTCTCCTTTTTCATGATAGTTTGGGCTAAAGTTGTATCATCAGAGTGATATCGCAAATTTTGGTCGAGAAGTGTACGAAATTTATTCCGAACCTCATTAAGAAGGTGTTTACTGAAAGAAAGCAGCTGAGGGTCAAAGATTTTTCTAGGAATCCGATTTGAAAACTATGGCGCACTCGCTCACGAACGGGAAAAGAACAAGACTTGTGCTGAAGAAATGCTCGCGACCAGATCCTACCTTCCGATCCTTCTACGAATTGTCGGACCATAATGTGATGGGTCGCTGGTTACACTCCATACTGGAGAGGAAGCATGCGCTTCAAAACGCACCACTGTTGTTCCTAAGAACTCATTGAAAGAAGTCCGGGCTAGTGTTTCTCAAAAAACTCTGCGTGCCACCGTCGATGAGTAGCCGAGGCATCTTCGAGCTATAATTAGTACAAGAGGCGGTTATATAAGATGACCGTGGGTTCGTTTCGTAGTAAATAGTTCACATAAATTCTCTTTGTATCAATATGAACTGCCGTTTCTGTAGTCAAATTATTTATGGCGCACCCTGTATACTTGGTACTTACTCTACCATTCATTATATTCATACTCAAGCCTAAAAAGTAGCTATTTCTTTCATCCAAATGTTTTTTTTAGCTCAAGTGTATTCCTATATGTCAGAGGAAATTGTTTTTTTATATCTAATTCTGCCTAGTTATGTAATAGGTCGTCCATATATCTAGATGGAATAAATGGCTTATCGTTGTTGAACCGCTGTTTTTTGCATAATTATATTCCATTATTGAAAGAGTGAGATCGGTCAAAAGAGGGTTAAGGTGGCTTTCAAAGGTTTAAGCCCGTCGTGTTAATAGTGCAATCCCGGCTTATTGATAGGAGCGTGAAGGGATCATGGGCTAAGCATCATTTCTTATGCTTATTTGCTGAAAACTTATGGCAGCGCATTGGCCCTTGGACCTGTTCTGAATGTAGTTCTTTTCCTTATTAAAAACACCACAAAAGAATGAAAGCAAGCTTTACGAAAACCTCACACTCCGATTTGAAAGCTGGGTTCATTGAAGTAAGTGAAAACATTTATTGTCAACTTCGAACACCGAAAGCGGACAACAATATGAGACAAGTGTTTTCCTTCATCTCCGAAAACGTCAGAAGACTAACTGTAGCGATGTGTTCAGCTTTACGGTTGGCGCAACAGCATACCTGCAAAAATAGCAGTACAAGGAGTCATACTGAATGGACCACGAAATCCGTTCAACTACAATACACTGGCAAAGCAATTCTTAGAGAATCTGTTCAAAGACCGCCACATGAGAGTACAGAATGCTCATCATTGCACGTGGGAGCAATACGGCATCATTCGGAACGCGTCATTTCCGGAGTAGTTTTTGATGACATCTCACGAAGAAGCTAAATTTTGAATAAGAACCAATAAAAACGCTACCATGAGTACATGTACATACCTTCATGATCTCGAGTAGTTGCTTACACGCAAACTATCGAAGATATTCGACGAAACAAAGGTGATCGAGATTCTGAAATCGTAAAACATCGAAAAAAATCCCTCATTTTAAACGCGTCTTCACTCCGAGGAAGCTTAAGCCACTAAGATTGAGACCCGCATTTGCATTTAATGAATGAGTTGCTTTTTTTCACAACGAATTATATCATGATTACCACGCGACCTTTAACATCAAGCGATTTTCTTTCACTCCGTGGAAAAAACACACAACGTGCACGTAGCTGGCTCGTAGTCGAAAGGCCGAAATCGACTTCCATTCGACTTTCCTTCTCACTTTTCTGAACGTCCGGGACCCCACGATTCGTAGCTCTACCAACGCCCAGACTATTAACGCCTGTGAGGAGATCATAACATTGTCGAGGTGGACGAGCTTGCTCTGACTATTCCTGCGCCGATCTCTTATGGAAAATTACTCGTAGTTGTTTGCTTTAATACAATAGATGAAAAAAACAATCAAAAGTACGTGTGCGATTATTGCGACAGAACATTACCATGGCTTATATCGAGTACTTTAAAAATGTTTCTTTCGACACCTAAATACTATATGAACTACAGTGATGATACAGAACGGAAAGCCGACCGAAACGGTAAGGTTCTCTTTTGCAAGAACGGAACTGCGATTTCCAAGGATTACAGACATATGTACTAGACACGTATGACCATCCAGTTCCAGAGATCACCTGAGACAGAGAAGTAGAGGGGGGAGGGGATTACAATGTTGTTCGCTTGCACTACTTTCAATTTTGCACCGCTACTTTCAAAGTGTCCCGACATTTGAAGTAAGCGAAACTAGTACTGCAATCAGTATTAAAAACAACACTCCGTTTTCGCAAAGTCATTGAAATTGCATAGCTCTCGTGGAGAGTGACGTTTCTTTCTGCAAGTGCACTTTTCGACCACTACAATTCCATCCAACTAAACCTCTGACCTTTATCACCTGCAAACAGGATACATTCCAAATTCCCCAATAAACTGACTGAAGAGAGTAGGTAGAAAAAAGGAATTAACAACCGCTGGAATCTTCATACAGCCAAATGTAGGCAGCTATAGAAGAAATAGCTTCTCGATCCGATGTTCAACATACTATCCCTAAATTGTGAGTTTCACGATCTTTGTAGGCCCATAGTCCTGACACTGGTTTGATCACATGGGTAGCTTCTAGACTTGAGAATATAAATGCGACTTTCAGTGAAAGTTTCAAGCTGAGAACAGAGACCGCTAATTGATACAATTACGCTAGAACAGTATTATTAAGGCTTAGCATCAGAGCTGCACGTTACTATTAGGTTGTCCAGCAAAATCCTGGACTTGGAATTTGAGGATCGCTAGCTATTCGAAAGCGAATAGCGCCCAATTTTGATGTACGGTATGGTAGACCACACCTAGCGAGTATTGCGAAATATTATAAAAAGGCTTCTTTTCTCACGGAAAAACAGTTATGGATCCTACAAATCCGAGTATCCTTCGACCCATCGTGTATTATGAATTTCTACAAGGACATTCTGCAAGAGAAGCAGCTAATAACATCTGCGTTGCATTCAAGAAAGATGTGGTACCCATTCTACTGTCAGTCGCTGGTATCACCGCTTTGAGTCCGGAGATATTTCTATCGAAGGACAGGAACGTCCCGGACACCTGACAACTCTTCATGATGATGATTTGCGCAGCGCTTTGATCTTAAAGCCGAACATAACCACTCTTGAATTAGCAAAGACACTCGGGTGCAGCAAATGAACCGTCAGCAATCGTCTTGCCTCTCTTGGCTTCCGCAAGATTCTTTTGACATGGGAGCCTCATGAACATCGGGAATCGGACCGGAATAGCATTGCCGAGTCATTGCTTCTTCGTTCGCACAGAAAGGATTTGTTGAATGGGATAGTGACAAGAGACGAAAGTTGGGTGCTGTATGTAAATGGTGCCCGCAAGAGAGTGTGGATGCCAAAGGGCGAACTGCCACCGAAGCAATCGAAACGTGATTTGCAACAGAAGAAAATTCTCCTATGTTGTTTTTGGAATTGTGATGGGATGCTCTACTAGAATTCCTGGACATTGGCACTACTGTGACGGCGACGACGTACTCTAACCAGCTACAGAAGGTAGCCGATGCAATCCCTCACAAGTATCCAAAACGACTGGAAACCTATCTCATGCACGACAACGCTCGCCCCCGCGTGGCAACGATTACACGTCAGAAAAATCAGGAGCTAGGTTGGAAAGTACCACCCCATCCACCGTACTCTCCTGATCTAGCCCCTTCCGACTATCACTTGTTCCGAGCCTTGAAGCGGCACCTACGAGATAAGAATTTCGCTAATCAGGAGCAACTCAAAATGGAGGTGGACAACTTCTTCAGCACACAATCCGCTGATTTTTGGAGAAGTGGGATCGACAAACTGCCAGTGAAATGGATGAAGGTCATCGATGATAACGGCGACCATATCACTGATTGAACTTGTCTTTTATTGTATAAAAAACGATGTAAAATTTGTGCTGTTAGTGTCGCATTATTTTCTGGACAACCCAATATATCCGAATGTTCACAGATATGCTACCACTGTCTACTCATTATCCCGCTTTCATATAAGGTTGAAATTTCCACATTTTGACTTTCGGTTGAGGATCTAAATCACCTTCAATGATCGCAGTATGTGATTATGCTGCCAGCATACTATTGAATAAGTTACCCATCCTTATGATCAGAACAACTAATAATGTATAAACGCCCTAGAATTCTTGAGACGCTCGCCGGCTCCTATTAAGCGCACTAATATTCGTGTTGACAGAGACATCTCACATAGGCGAATCATCGTTCAGATCGTCTGAACAGCATTAGGCCAGGAGTATTGTTTAGTTAGAATCACTTCTTCAATAACTGATGAGGTGGGTGAATACCTAAATTGAAATCGGCAGCTATCCGACTAATAAGCCCAGCAGCGTAATTAACTGCACTCAAAGAATGAGTAGATGCAAGAGTGAATGCCACAACCACCCTCTTGAGGCACAGCTCATGGTAAAAACGGTTTCTGAGATTCCTCCGCAGGATGAATTCGAGGACCCCGTATATACCACATCTGACACTATTAGATCGGAAACGGCCTAATTAGGGAGCTACAATGGTACACACGTTGGTGTATATATATATACAAGGGTAGCAAATATATAAATAGTATACAGGGTGGGCCAAAATTATGATTACAGCGCGCGCTGACGTTCATTGCAAATTTTTTCTATGTTCATAACAATTCATTGAATTTCTTCCATTTCACAAAGTAGCTTACGTTATTACCTTTCTAATGATACTAAACTTTGGGTAGATTTTTAACATAATATAAGCGTAACTAGTCCGTGAATTAAACGTCGCTTTGCATTTACAAACACTTTTGGCACGGTGCATCTACAGACGAACCAGCGAAACAAGGCAGGTATTGCGTTCAACCATAAGACGCTCTCGAGAGTTGGGAACAACTGCAGATAGGAGTGGTGAGCCCAGGAGAGCTGTAGTTATATTTAGGGGAAGTGTTAAGGAGGCAGGGCAAAATTCTACATAGGAGCAAAATTCATTCTGAGTCCAAAAAAGCTAAATGAATGGGTATGTCACGAAATTTTCTGCGTGAAATCGTGAAGCACCTCCTGCACAACGAGACCGTTATACGATCAGAAACTGATATCCCCAGAGAGCAGGTTAAAGAGAAGAGAAAGGNAAGCTGCCTGTCGCATCCGAAAAAATTGTCCTACGGAATTCCTGTTCACCGACGAGAAAAGATTCACAGTGAAATAGGTGCTCAATAAGTAGAGCGATAACATTTATATGAAGCTTAAAGAAATGAAAGTGATACAGCGCCTGGCTCACTAACTTTCTGTGATGGCCTGTACCAGCATCATCGCCGGGGCAAAGACACCGATTATTCTTGTAAATTATGGAGTGGAAGTTGGTTTGGAGGCCTGTTTGTTCTCTTCGTGCGCAATAGGACACTTTGGTGATTCGAACCGGTCATATTGTCACGATGAAGCTCCTGACCGCAGAACAGAAATTGTCTAGAAATTTCGTGGAAGGGGTTCTTTGACTTCATAACCTTCGATCAGTGACCACTCTGGAGCCCTGACCTAAATCCCATGAATGTCTCAATGTGGTCAGCCTCTGAGATGAAAGCATCCTTTAGCCCAAACAAGAGAAGAAATAATCTCGAAAATGCTTAGCAAAAAGCCGGGACCATTTCGATGACCCTAGCTGCGTGCCACCGTCAATGCCGTCCATAGTCGTCTTTGGGGTTGGGTGAAAGCAGAAAGCAACAGATTCCAGTCTCAATGTACAGTTTTGATAAGAAATTTGTGGTAAAGCCTTTAATGAAATTGGTTTGCTCTATGAGCATTCCGTTCGTTTTCTGCGATGTAATTTCTGTGTAATCATAATTTTGGCCCACCCTGTACATAAATATATGTATGCAGTAAGTGTATGCAGGGTATCTTAAAATTATGGGTGCTTATTAGTCGCATGTTTATAAAGCTCCTTAGCTGGGAATGAAACTCAGAAACTACGTACACGTTTGCTTACATAATGCCCAACAAGAAGCCCTATTTGAATTCCAACACGTCCTCCGTCCATGAACACGGAAACATACACGAAGTTGTTAACGAACACCACGCACGTTAAATGCAAGGATAGCAGTTATGGGCAGGGTCAAAATTAACTTTGTTCATCGCTATGTTCTTCATATACACGTTTCTTTTCTCTTCGAGTTTCTAGCTAGAACGCAGGCCGTTATTTTGTTTGGAATTGACTCGGCCGTGAAAGTTTTCTCGTCAGAGAAAACTGTGCTGACTTAGGTCAGCAACCTCCTGAGCTCCATGATGCTATGATGCACACTGGCATCGGAAATGAAGTAGCTTCTTGAATACGAAGAGAACGGCATTAAGGGTTCTCCCACAACCCGCCCCATTGACGATCGGCACGTCCAGCTTCATTGCAATACTTCTGGTGGACCACAATCAACTCTCTTTGAAAACACTGGACATTACAACAACTCCAGTTACGTCTCTGTCCTGCTCCTCTTTGATGTTTTATATGTTTCTGCTGTCTCCTTCAGGGAATCTCGAGAAATTATGCTATGCCGTTCCGCCTCGTGCGCACGAATTTCTGCAAGTCTTATTCAATGAACCTTCACCATGGCAAATATAACAGGAACCTCATTTAGGGCGACTGATAATCGCAAGAAAACTTGCCCGTACAACTGATTCAGCCAATAAAATGGTATGAGTAATAAATAGTTTCGGAGAAGTTTTTGAATTTCGGCGCCATAATTTTGGGACATCTTGTAAAGTATAGTGGTTAGTAATCACACGGCAAACAAAATGCATCGTTAATCAGGCGTGAAAAAGCAGATTAGTATGAGTCTTTGTATCACTGTGAAAATAAGTTTACTAGAGTCCAACTCATACGCCCGACGAGTGAAAAATACTAGGTCGCAGTGGCTAGGAAAATAAAACTTCACATCTCTGACGCTGGTCTTAGATCAGGTAAGGTGAGTCGAAAGTCGAGAAAGGGAGACCACTCCAAGTCCTTCAAGTATGTTTGCAGCCTCTTAGCAATACTATACAGAAGCCAAGCCCAAGAAATCTGTTCCCTGGCATCGAAAAACCAAAATTTGGCCAAGTTATTAATATTATGCTTGTAGGAATACGGACTGTCGGCTCGGAGTACTTCATTAATCTCGCTATACAGAGATGAAACCCATCGTGACTTCATCAAAAGACGTACACGAAAAATCGGGTTGAAAGCTAAAAGGCTGAAAGCTGAGAATCAGACTCCTGTAGCGTCGTCTGCATGGATACTGCTGTAACATCCTAGTTGGAAGAGTAATTATGCCAGTACAATTTTTACCCACCACAATGGAGCTCCCTACTGAATGAAAAAGTCAGCTCCCGGATCTGTTCCAGGACAGTATTCCATATACGTAGATTTTTTGCTTCAGAATACAATCATAGGGAGAAACTGCTGATATCCACAAAATGCGAATGGTTGTAAGTAAAACAAGTAGGTAAGCGCAATAGTAAACATATTGACGACTTCCGCGTGCACAGCTTTCATACCAGGTCGAGAACATCAAACCTAAGCAGCTGTATCTTCTTGAACAGTTAACGGTAATGGTGCAACGGCCTTTCTTTATGGCGTTACAAAAATCACACACTATGTTGTGATGTTGTTGAACTCGTTGAACACTTCCCGATGGAACTTTCACCAAAGTAGTTTCGCTTCACGTCTAGCATTTCACAACACTCCGGTTCACACATAATTTGCTCAACATCCGTTAGCTCTTGGACTCAGTGTATCCTCCTCCACATCACATGTACAGTAGCTGACCAGATGGCAGTCATTACTGAGTGGAAGGCTCGATGGATAGAATTGTCGCGATAATGTTTCTACCGTAAGCAGTCACCACTTTCCGCTCGTCCTATTGTACTCGTCATTTGAAGCTGAGAAAGAAGCTGCTTCACTACTCGAAATCTTCCTCCATCCACAGGCTTTGCGAAGTCCAGTAATAAGGTTAAAGATTCCTCTGTGGCTCTACGAGAATAATTCTTCTTCAACTGATTTCCGAGTTCTTGAACTGTGGCTCGAGACTCCTTCCCGTTAATTATGACAAGATTACACGCAAATCGTAGAATCGATATGAGGCTTAACATTGTCGATCTTGCAATCTAGGAGCCATAAATTCAATCCACAATTACTTTACACTTCTTCTACAACGACGACGAACTGGTAAATCAGCAATCGTCCTTGAATCAACTTTGTTGCTTCGAAGATCCTTTCTCATTCCTTCGGCTCCCCAACAAAATTCCATAAAGCTCACAAATAGATTTCCGGAAAGGTCACAACACTTCGTGCTGAACTGAAATGGCTTCTGCACGAGGACAACTACATTACTGCCTGCTTTGTCCTCTACGAGAAATTTGCGATTTCATGTCGCTGATAGACCTTGTCAACAAAATCTTTCATCAGAACAAAAAATACTGGACTCACCTCTAAAATCAATGAGCGTAACGAACAAGCAGTTCTTGAGGAACACCATAAGTCGAACACTCCTGTGCAGTCTTCTCACATGGTTCACCGAAGGAAACAGCTTGTTTCACAGCAGAGATACAACAAAAAACGGAAGAACAGAAAGAGTAAGAGAATGCAAGAATAAAGCATTGAAAAGGAAATACACTACGAAACAAAGTTCAGTCAACAACGAATTCAATAGTAACACTGATTACTTATAAGGAAGAGCAACACTGATTACGTATAAGGAAGAGTGATTCTGATAGTTCTGATCCTGACATCAGAGCAATAGGTTAGTCAAGAGTTGAAATTTCCAGAGAGATGAGAAACCAAAGATGTGTCGACAATGTCGGAGTTAATTCAATACGACTTCTCACGAACTTCCTTGAACAGTTCATCGAGATTTCTTTTCCATGTTGTATTGCCAACACATAAAGTGGCTCTGTTTCCCGACACCTTAGCAAGACGAGAAGTGATCCATTTTCCTGTCTTCATGTCCTGGGAGACAACTACCTCTCCTACTTTCAAACGGCGCTGTTCAGTCAACGATAGTTTTCGCAACGTGATGTCGCCAACTTGGACTTTGATTTCTTCGGGAGAACTTTCGCCCCTTCTATGCTTGTAAGTATCACGAGTTCTGGACGATCTCGATCGCGACCGATGAGAGGAGCGGCGGCGGTCCCGGCTATCCCTTTGTCCTGCCGCCCGATCTCTGCTTCTGCCACGACCTCTTTCTCTTCTTTTGTGGTCAGCTGCATCTGATCCAGCTTGACTTAGTAGTTCCTTCAATTCACATAAGAGCATCTGCTTCTGATTACGATCCAACAAGTGGGCATTGTTGCCGAGTTCCCCTATCATTCGAAAGGCTCGAGACTGGAATATAGATGATAATTCAGCTTCACGGCAGTTGCGTTGTAGTTCAGCTAGTTTGTCCTCTATTTCCCTAATGAGATGTTTAATTTCTTCCATTTCGAAATCCGGTGCTGAGGTATAGGCTGCACATTTAACTCCATCACTGTCAGGCAAAACTGACGAGGGCGCTAAGGAGGAAGAAAACGATGCCGGCACATATGAAGAATTGAACTGGCTCAACGCCGGAAATGCAGAAAATGTATGCGCGTGTGGCGGAGGAGCTTCGATCTGTGTTCGCGCAAGCTCCACTTGCAGTCTAGCTCGTTCTTCAAATTGGACTTGCTTACGAATTTCATCTTCCATTATTCTCTTCTTTTCTTCCAACTCCCTTTGCATTCTACGCTCTAACTCTTCTTCGATCTGTCTCAGCCGTTTTTCCTCTTCCAATTTTTGCGCTTTGGCCTCTAGCTTCGCTCGCAGCTCCTCCTCATGGGAAGCTCGGAAATGCTGTTCTAACCGCAACCTATCTGTAGATGACGGTATGTTATTTATGAAAGGCTCAATCGGACCGTGATTTAATCGATCACCAAGTGGCGGCATAAGAGGCTTCAACGCCATTGAAGGTTGTGTTTGTGCAAGAGATGGTTGAAAAGCAGCACTACCAGTGGACCAGTTATCTGCTGCTCCTGCCCGTCGTAGCGCCATTTCTTGGTGAAGCAGCTCCTCCCGCTGCCGGGCTATTTTCTGTTCCATCTCATCAGAAGTGTAATGAAATGCATCTTTGTCTGCAGTAGGGCGACGATCATATTCTGATTTGGGGAATCTTTGTTCCTCATAATGCGTTGCCCTCAAGCCTGGCATTAGTCCTGGAGATGTAGCCTCATCCCAATCTCGACCATGTCCTCTACTTTCGTTGCAGTACCTCTCGGAATGACCATACAGCCTACAACGGCCACAGAATTCCGACCTCTCGTGATGATTGACGGCAAAGTTGGCTGCCGCGCTTCCATTGGGTGGCATCTAAAGTTACTACAACCATTGCAGATCGCCTACTTAAGCTATGCAAAATAAAATTGTTAAAGGGGCACAAATGAATGAACACTTAAACGAGCAGCGTCGTTTTCATTAGTAATGACATATCAACCGAGTCATTGAGTCACTCACCGGAGGGTGCATGAATTCATCTCGAGGGCGATCATGTACTCTCGGGAAATAGATGTCTTGCACTACCTTCAACATTGACCAGAAACATAGAAAAGTAACAAGGATGGAACATCAAAGTACAACAAAAAGTACCGAATTGAAAACCGCCTTCAATCTGTCAAGGGTTTCGGGTTCTAATTCTTTTGCTGTATTGAGATCCCAAGGCCATCTTCCTAAAACATCAAATTGAAAATAAGCAACTCTTGAAAAGGGTGTAACGACATATGTATGTAGTAAACAATTAGGTGAGCAGACAAGTTTGAAAGTAAGAGCTAAGGAGTATTATGGAACGATCTTAATGAAACGGATAGCAGAAACTGTCACCCTCACATTTATCAAAAAGACTTATCTACAGAGAGAAGAAAAACCTTATGGCATTAACCACCCACTTTTTTTGAAGACATTTTTTGCATTGGACACCCACTCAAAATCGTGCGACGTATTGAATGCGTACGTGGCCCATACAATAACTTGCAGTAGCCAGCCGATCCGGAGCCTTTCGGTTGATTATGGTACAATAACCTGGCCAGAGAGGAATGAAAGACAAGACCTGGCTGGCCTAGGCGGATATCGATCCGCTTACCACTACACCACCTCCACCCAACTGAAAACTGAGGAGGTAAAATGCAAAAGCCATTAGACCACATCCTGTTTTTGTAGTGGAGGCTGCTTTTCAGTGAACGATGTAGAGAGTGACCTGCATTGCAGAATTGGATTCGGAGAATTCATAGCAATCGACAAATTTTGATTGAGTGAATTAGAACAAAAACGCTAATAGGCCTCTTAAGCCTTTAATATTAAGAGAAACTGTAAAACTGACGACAAAAAGTGAGAACAGCACTAGTACGTATGGATAAGATACTGATCATGAAAGAATTTTGAAGCATGGAGGGAGAAAAGAAGTAAACATAGAACGTCGTTCTGGTGCATTGCGGCCTTGCTGCCATCGCTCATGCCCCAGTAACATGGACTGCAGAGTCAGTTAGCGTCATCAATGTGCTGTGGAGAAGGCAATGCTGGAAGTTCCCAGAACTGAGAGTTCCGTCAAACAGGTCAACAGAAAACAAAGAATGTCCGAGCATTTTTTGACACCGCACTTATTTCTGACTTGGGTTACGTTTCTGAGACTTGGACCCAACCAAGCAATATCCCGTGCAAAATTTCGGCACAGTAGCCCGTCAGTCAAGCAAAAAGTCCGATTGAAAATGTGATATTTTTCATTATGTGGACATGCCCACCAAGTGAGCCCAAGTTTAACGCAGAAGAAAAGATATTTAGACTGCGAAATTCTATGAATGATGTTTGCATGAATGACAAACTCGCAGTCTTTCAAGCCAGCTCATTCTGTTCCATTCCTTGAATCCCGATATGAAGGTTTCTATTTTTTTTTCTAAGCCAATGCTGACGTTGAATTGATTCGATTTTGACGTTGGACTTCTGAATTTCTCCCCTGTACACCTTTTCCAAGTCTATACAAAACGTCGCCAGCTCCTCTTTGCCATATTTTGATGTTGACGAGTAGGCGACTATGTTTGTCAGAGATTAAGTCGAAACATGTTTTGTACTCGCAATTGAAAGTTGAAGATCGAACCACGTTCTTTAGTCAAAAAAAATTGAAACAATGTTCATCGCCAAGGACACCTATACCGCCAACGACCCTGCCATCATTGCAAATTCGAGAACATCGAACATTAAATTGGAAAAAGAATGTAAAAAAGCGTTAAAAAGTATTGAAGATCACTCTCAACGAATCGAAATTATTCGAGAAGCAAATCAGTTATTTGGCTCATACATGTTTGCCTCACCTGAAGATATTTTAGCATCTAGATCAACAAAAGCGTCCACTGCCAAGTCATACGCCCTTCTTGGAAGATCGCTCTGAAAAAATTCCCTGAAAGACTCAAAACTCCCTTAAAAAGTACTTATCCTTATCACTGGGCTGAGTACCACATTTTCGTCTTCAGTTGTTTTTGGATATATCACGGAAGCTTCGGAACTACTCAAAGTGCATCTCACTAATGGATTGAATATAACAAAAACCTTTTCGAAGTGCGGATGGTTTCCGATGGAGGTATGCAGCGCTTCAGATATCAACCCGACTTGGAAACACTTATCTACAAGATCTTTCGCTGCAGCTGCTCTTGCTAGGCTAGACCTAAAAATAAAATTTGGAAACATGGGAGAGCTGAAGCAATAAAAAACTTGATACCTATGTCCGAATCCGCTTCCAAAAAACACGCTTGGCGGAAGCCCCTCAATAAACATATTGCAGTGTAGAAGATCACTTCTTTCAAAAACACCCTCTGGAAGAATGATTCGGGTCTGTTCAGCAGGCGTAGTCCCTGAGAGAAAAAAGTAACTGGAAATTGGTTTGGCATGCATACGGGTAAGGAGGAAATTTATAGGGACTACTGAACCGCATGCAGTTTCAACTTACGAGTGATTAATTCACTGAGCCGTTTGGGCAGAGCGCGTTTCTCTTTTCTTAGAATTATCCCGTTGCATTCTTCTAGCCAACATTGCAAAAACTGAAAAAAAAAATTGTAAAAATAGAAGCTTAAAGAATGAGAATTAGAGAACAGGGAGACCAAAACTGAACCGACAAAAAAAAAAACTGACCAAACAAAAATGGAATGGAAAGTATTTTTTTGCGCAATTTGAAACGAAATTTTAGGTTTTTCGGGCAACCTTGAAATTGAAAACGCAGCGTGTCTGAAGGTCATGACTTGGTGGCGCAAAAGTGAAGGATGAGGAAAAATTAGAGCAATCTCCTAACTCCGCGTATGAAAAAGAAGGGAATTCTCTTTCGCTCACAATCGCGATTCCATTTCTGCAAATATTACACTAGCGCGAATGGTGTCCAGTAATCTGGCGGGCACTCGAAGTATTACCACACATGACAAATCGATTGATCAGGTGAAAAACTGGGGACGAGGTCCAGAGAGGTTTGTATTTAAACAGGATGTTATGGCACGATTATTGACTATTGTTGCGAAAAAAATTTGGCTGAAAAACAGGTATATGAAAAACAGGTGCGTGTGTCGTTCCCGCGCGCGGTCGGTGCTCGGCAGCTCTGCTCCCGTCTATTTTCTGTCTTGCTGAGGAGTGATTCTAGTATTCTTTTTTTTTTCTATTTCTGTCTTCTACATCCTACTCCGGAATACTGCGAGCACCCTTGTGGCTGGGGTAAGGTCAAGAACTGCCGTTAAGCCACCTGCTCAGGTCATTTCGTTAAGGATTTTTGTTTTCTCGATTATTGGAGATCGTTTCGATTTGTCGTGGTGCACTATTTGACCTACAGTTTGCTCATTTCCTTGTGGCAGGGAAATCATTTTGGTTAAGAACTCTTTTTGCCACCTTACTAGGTTGTGCGTATGATGAGTGTAAACAGTTCTTTCACTCCCTTGGCCTCTAATATTCAGGACCGCCCCCATAAAAGGAAGCAACTTTGCGGTTCTCCGGCCGACTCGTCAGGATCACTATCTGCGGCGATCAATAGCCTTTCATCAGACGGCACCCTCCCTCCTCATGTTAAAGTTATTTTGGCTCATCTTCTGGAGAAGAGTGCTGTTACAGAGGATCTGCTTCAACGCAATCAAGATTTGGAGGATCAACTCCGGAGTGAAAAAGCTGAAAATGAACGTCTCAAAAAAGAGATTGAATTGTTGAAGAAGGCCCTGGAAAAGGAAAACCGGTCTGCCCCTCCTGTTTCCTCTAATGGTGCTTTTTCTGATAATCGTTTGAATTGCTGTGAGGAATATGAAAGAATTAGGTCAGTTGTTATTTCTGGTGTTGCTGAAAATGCTGATCCTAGTACTGCTGTTCGTTTATCCTCTGATGCTGATGTTATTAAGAAAATTTTATTGTTTCTCTCAATTGAATGTATACCTATCTCATTCTTTCGCATGGGTAAGCTTAATCATACTCGGCCGCGTTTACTTAAAGTGGTTCTTCCCACCTCTTCTTTTCAGAGGCAACTGCTTTCTCGTGCAGCCATGTTGAAACACTTTTCTATTAAAGGTATTTATATTAGGCCGTCGTTGACTAAGGCTGAACGTGATCGGTTACGGGCCTTAAGAGCTACTAGGCTTAATGATGTAAATCCCAATCCTTCAGTTGTTCAAAAATCGTCTGCTGCTCCTATTGATGATCATTCCGTCAATGTATCCTCGCCATCCGAAGATGTTGTAATTCCGAGTAATGATATTGCTTCAGATGGTAATCATACTTCGTTAAACAATTAAGGGTTCCTCGGTGTGTCGTTAATAATAAACTATGCTGCATCTTGGCAAATATTAGGTCTTTACCAAAAAATGTTCTTTCTTTGAGTTTTGAGATGTCGCGCCAAAAATGTGATGTGGTTGCGTTGACTGAAACTTGGTTGAAAAGGAAGCACAATTTGCAGTCCTTGTTAGGCGATATTTTTTCGTTTTATGATGAGATTAGGTGCGACAGGCCAAGGAAAAAGGGAGGCGGTGTTATCCTTCTACTGAAGAGGTCCTTATTTCCCGTTACTGTTTATGCTGAATCCGTATCTGATGGGTATGAGATAGTTTCATGTGATGTTTCGTCGCGTGGTTACCGTTATTGATTAATTTTGGTTTATAGAACACCCAAATGCTCCGCTGAGCTTAATTTGCTCTTTCATCTAGTAATAATCCATGCCTCCTAATGGGTGATTTTAACTACCCGGACATAAACTGGCATGGTGCTGTATCTTCGTCTTCATCGTTGGCCAATGATTTCTTGCAAATGCTCAGTAATCATGGCTTTTAACAATATGTTAATCTGTCTACTAGAGGTAATCATGCACTTGATTTATTGTTTTGTAATGAGGAAGGGATTATTGAAAAAGTTACCGTTGCTCCACCTCTAGGCTCCAGTGATCATGCTTCTATTCACTTTGTTTTGGATGGTCCACGAAGCAGCCATAAATTTGCTTACTCTCGTGACTTTAGGAATGTGAACGTTGCTGGGATGACTGCGTATTTGGATAGTGTTGATTGGTTAGGTGTTTTTAGTTGTTGTCTCTCGGTAAATGAAATGTATGAAACTTTTCTATTCANGGCCTATTAGCATAACATCTCTTTCTGCCGGATCTTCGAAAAAAATTATTAAAAAGAAAATTGAACTTCATCTAAAGGAACATGATATCTTGCCTTGCTGTCAGCACGGCTTTAGAAAAGGTAAATCCACTGAAACTCAAATGTTGGAATCTCTTAATGAATGGACTTTCGCTATGGATCTCAAACGCAGCATAGATGTTATTTATCTGGACTTCCAAAAAGCATTTGACAAAGTTCCTCATGATTTGTTGCTCCTCAAATTAGAGCAAGTTGGTATTCATCATAGGATCATTACTTGGATCAGAGCTTTCTTATCTCAGCGGACGTTCCAGGTCATCGTTGACGGAGGGTCGTCCTCCGTTAGGTGTGCATGTTCTGGAGTACCTCAAGGAGGTGTTCTTTCTCCTCTTTTGTTCAGTATTTATGTGTATGATTTACCTAGAGTTGTTGTTGGTGATAGAATCAAATGTAAAATGTTTGCGGATGGTGTTAAGATTTTTGGCGAGCCGGGCTCTTCCCTGCAGGCATCCATTGATGCCATACTTCGGTGGTCTTCTTGTTGGAAGCTTCCTCTTTCGGCTGCTAAATCTAGGATTCTGCATCTTGGTCGTAACAACCCGCACTTGTCGTACTCTATGCGCGGTGAGCCACTTGTTGAAGCCGACACTGTTCGTGATTTAGGTTTCACAATTGATAGAAATCTTTCATTCAAAGAGCATTGTCATTGTATCGTCAACAATGCCGAGGTTAGGCTTTTTCACTTGTTCAAGTCTTTTTGTTCTATTGATCCCTTTCCTCTTATTGAAGCATACAAACTTTACGTGAGACCTATGCTTGAATACGGTACATGTGTTTTTTCCCCATGCAGCAAAACGCTAGTAAATAGGTTAGAACGAGTGCAACATAGTTTTACAAGAAAGGTATTCATTCGTTTTCTCGGTTTCACTTATAGTAGTATCCCTCGTGGCCCAATTCGGAATAAGATACTGAAGCTTGAATCGTTAAATGTTAGAAGGAGGCGAAATGATCTTCATATGGTTTATAAAATACTTCATGGTCTAGTTGATCTGGAATTGCGTGATTTTTTTCGTCTGTACCCTTCTTCCACTAGAGGTCAAAGTCTCAAAATTGTGCTTCAGCAACCTAAGTCCGTTTTGCGGCGCAACTTCTTCACATTCAGGGCAGGTTATGAATACACTGGGTTGAGTAAAAAGTTGCAGATTCCGTGTTGATTTTCGGGCTTCAAAAGAATTGTTAACAATTATATCACGTGAGGAAACCTTTATTATTGATCCATTGTACTTTTTGCTTGTGCTCTTTCACTTTCCTTGCCTTTGTTCACAGTATATTCTATATTTCTCATTTATCAGGTTGGAGTTGTTCTGATATTTTGAGAGCTTGCTTGATTTTTCAATTATGGTCGTATTGTTCTTTTGGAAATTTTAATGACATGTGCTTGCGCATGTTAATAAATCTAAAAAAATATCTAGCTCGCAAACTCTGGGAACGCGAGGAGGCCGAAAGGCTAAGCGTGCGATTGAATTTGTATCATATTAACATTGGGCTCCGCAAGCTGAATGCATCCAACAAAGTAATCTGTTAAAGCCGCTGACAGATTATGAGTTCACTTAGAACCGCCAAGTGCGAATGAGTCTCATTCGTCTGCTACGTTGACCTATTCCTACCTTTACCCACCTTTTTCCTGGAGTCATGGCTTCTCTGGAACAAAATTTTGAACCATCGCACCGATTTTCTGGTGCATGTTTCTCCCCTTTTTCTCCCTGAGCTTAAACCCTACAATTACAACTTGTTCCCATCTCTTCAGATGCTTCTTTAGTTAGTGAACAACTTCATGACAGACAGACACGTTACACGTCCACTACGATCATTTGAACACCCTTCATCGGGCTGCCCCTAACCACTTAGTTTCCAAATTCTAGGCCGTTTTTGGAACGGTTTGAGATTTCGATTTTAGCCCAGCCACTACCTTAGCGTAAGATCATTCCATTGAAAAGATTTGATCACAATCGCTCTATAGAACGACTCTGACAGAGTTGTAGTTTTTGGAGTAACTTACATTTGAACGGCCGACAATAATAGGCAAAACTTCGCTTTCGCTAGATGCTCAGCTCACAGGGAACTTTGCCTCTCGTAGGATTATTTGACCTCCATGCGCTTTCGTTGAATCGTGTGATGAACTTGTGTAGAAAGTACATCTCCCTGTGAAGATGCTCATCAGAGGCGGTTGTTTCTTCTTCACTTTATTTGTTGACCCTTGCCTCACATTTGCCTATTTTCTCTGGCGTCTGGGCGTCACAGTAAAAAGTTCTGCCCATGACTCCTGTGCATGTCCCGCTCTCCGCGGGTAAAACTCCGCTGAGCTCACATGTGCGCTCATGATCTTACCCCATGCACAACCCTTTCCAAACTTGCCCCCCTTTCCATGTGCTTGTTCAGGTAATATCGAATTTCGTGACAAACGGCCAGAGGCTAGCAAGTCATAGTATAGTGCGCGTGGTAACTGTGCCAGTCGAACCACCCGGCTAACGCTCTCCTTGTTTCGTGTTCATGATGATCCAGCCCGCATTCTTGCGAATTCGATCTTTTTGCTCCAACAGAGCTGGCGGCGCGAAGCGTCTCGTTGTGTTTCGCTTCTAGTTATCATTAGTTACCAATTCACAGAGAAACACACAACACCGATACACTGTAGCCACTGTTCAGTCGTGCCACCTCCCATCAGCATAACTATACTGCCGCACGAATATTTACCAAACTTGAACGTCCAGATCCAAATAAACAATTCCGGGCTAACCCCCTCCCCTCCCCCACCTCCCTATGAACGGGGTCTAACCCATCCCTGCCTGCCCTTTGTGTCCCCATTCTGCCGCCAATTCCCCTACTAAATTTAAACGCTCCAAGTTTACGGTAACAAGAGATTCGACCAAACACGACATAGGGACATGTGTGGTGTGACACAGAGATACAATTAGCGCCTAAATCTAGCTCTTTAATTTGTCTGAGTTCTTCGGTGTTCTCGTGAATGCTCTAACCTTCTCGGCAAGTTCTCAATAATATTACACGAAGGTCGACTTCGGCCAATGCCATCAACAAATCATCACTCATTCCCACTGGTCACACCTTGTAGTGAAAAGATTGCTAGAACAAACAGTTGTAAATCGATGCTCATGTGCTTTTCGATAAGTCACCTCATGTGTTGCATATGTTATGGTAACGCCAACAGCTACTTGACCACGATAGAAGGGAAAAGTCAGTGTTCCGAAAATGATCCATCTAACAACAAGTTCAAACTCAACCTAAAACTACAAATGGGAATAAGATTAGTTTAACGTTCTCTGTACGAATATGTGCCCATAATATACTATACATAAAATAAAGAGCTTCTGAAAGGCTTCTAAAACTTTTCTTTGAAAAAGCGCTCTCAAAAGTCGTAATTGCATCCCGAACAATCTCATAGCAGGATAGATTTCAGACATATGGGCAGCAGCGCTCTCGCCATTAGAAGAATTTTGAAAAGGAGCAAATGAACACCATGTACAACGCACACAGACTGTGACCGTAGATCCATAAAATAAGTGATTAACTACTGCATCACGGGTCATCAACTCTAAGGCTCTTCCCACATTACTTCCATGGGATCAGAATATAGGTGAGATTGCCTTTGTTGACCTAGTGTTGATACCCAAAAAGAACAGCCTTTCTATGCTATGTAATCAGGACCTGAAGAGATTTTAAAATTGCCTAAGACACGCACACCAATGAATGCTTCATAGTATGGGATCATGCTGATATGGACCTTCTTCCTGACCATTCTCGTATTGTTTGCAAAAAAGCTTGGCCAAACAGAAAAGCAAAAAGCGAAAGGAATGAAACACTCATGTACCTCGTAGTAATTAAGATATTCAAACACAATTCCGTCCCGCACGTTATGGTCCTGGGGTAGAAACGGCTCACATGGGGCATCACGGCTATAATATACGACATTAAATTGTATGAAGTACAGATTTCGCAAAAGAACAGTCGAAACTTCACACAATAGCTCATGAAGATGATGTTCATTTTTAGAACAACAGGCAATGAGAAGACGCCAGTGGTTTCGACGATACTGGCGTGAAAATTTACAAAGACGTGTACAAAAAACACACTGATAGGGTTACTGAAGCAGTGATCGACTCCACTATTTCTAGTATAAAGCGTAGTTGTTGTCCTACCAGCAGAAATAGAGCCTAGCTCGTCCAAGAGTAGTGCCGATATCGGCTGACCGACTCCATTAGCATTCTGGTCACCTTGCCCTCCAAATCTTAACAACTTTGACTTCCCCATTTGGTCCTTAATTAGAAGAGTACCTCTAGGTTTGACAATCCTAGTTTTGGAGTCTTTGAGTGTAAGTATCAAGAATGGCTGAAAAAAAATGGAGGAAGGGTCCTGCGTGCAACATGCTAAGATACTTCGGAATGTGATTGCAGTTTCTTGTTGCTCATAATGCAAGCTAACATGCACATATATTTCAGGCACATCGCAATAGATAAGCGCTCATAGTCTTGGGCGCTGTGTAATTTGACGTCCTCCTAACAAAAGTACGCTAGAAGTCGAGAAGGCGTAGTCAAATATTTGATTTGTAGCCGTTGTCATGCGAAGTTCTTTCAGTCGGAGATCTCAAGCTGGATACAGATTGATCCAACCTACACAAACAAATTTTGATTCTTGATGTAGTCCTTAGCGTGTCGATCCCTTGTGCTAACACAACTACTAATATCAGACTTCCACATGGTCCCTCACAACACAATATGATCAACTTTCGAATCCAAATTCTGATCAACAACAGAGATTGCACTGCGACATTGTTCGGCTAGAACTTACTAAAGCCAATGTACTTGATATCAACTCCGAGTATGGGAAAACTGATTGGTTCTCTGAGTTTGATCTATACCGTTTCGATGATTATCAGATGGACGGCAACCACCAGAACTACACGCTTTCTGCTAATGCATTGTGCACGATATTCATTGTACACAGTAGAAGACTGGTTTCTCCTTTGGAAGAACACCCCAAACACAGCGTCTTCTACAAAAAGGCTTTGTTGTATCTGCACTATATTATGGTGTCCGCAAAACTTTGATGAGATTTTGCCTTTCATCTGTGAAGGCATGCTGCTCCTGAACGAGCTAAAAATGGACTAAAGATTCGATAGCAGGGAAAGGGCATAGTTGGTGGACAATACTACAGCCGATCGCTATTTAGTAAGTAAGAAATCATCGACTGACCAATGCGTCATCGACATAACTACCAGCGCTTCCCACTTTACCACTACGAAACTGATTGCTTAGACACTCATGCTTGAAATGAGACACGGTGACTGATGGGCAGCAGTGACCATCTCTTGTCACCTACCATAAACGCCATGATCGGAAGTGTCGGTACTTGAGAAGAGTGGACGTTTGCTACGACAAAGTTAGTCGAAGCGGACGTTTATTATCTCAAATACCGACACTGTTCTGGCCTGTCAGAGCAATTTACTGCGTGATCCATCATGCACGACGTTTTATGTCAAAGTCACATTCAAAGCAGGATTCTTTGTGAATATCATACTCCTCGACTGAGCAGTGGAGGGTGATGAGTGCGAGTCACTGTGTGTCAGAAGCTCCTTGTACTGTAAGTGAAAAACGAAATCAACCGACATTGCTAAGGATAAATCTCAGTGAATGAGCAGATGTCGTATGAAATTCCACGCGAAACCGCGATGTCTTCAGTGGACGTTGAGCCACAAATCGAGGCGCTCTTGCTAAGAAGTACATGAGCTCATTCTTCCTCTGCTCCAGTGTGTGTTTTACTACGAGAACCTCGAGTGTACTGCGATCAGAAATAGTATTCTGGGAGATGGTGTTTTGAGCCCCACACAGATTAAGACAAAATTTCTAATTGTGATGGAAATTGCTCGACCACCCCACATGACCACTTCGACGACGTGCTGGAGGCTAGGTGTAACCTGACAACCTAACTCCCTGCATATCCACCTGATGTCAATCCACGTGAGTGCCATGCTTTCAGAAGCCCACAGGCATGCTCTGAAGGGAAAAATATTCAACTGCCGAATGGATTGCGCCGCGCCTTTCTTCTTTTCGGAGGAATGGCACCAAGGTCCTGTTTGGTCGATGGAGAGTCATTGAGGCTTACAAGGGAAGGATACTAGGTCGCAGTGGCCATCTGAGATGAGATGTATACTGCCGAATGTGTCTCCAGGTGAGTATCTCAAATCCGCTTTCCAAATCTGCTAAACGATTCTGGGGTCAGAGTTATGGGACCATTTCCTCTCCTGTGTTAAACGCCCCGAGATGCCTATATAAGCCAACCGAAAACAAGA
>UZAF01016127.1:96578-111829 GCA_900617895.1 Haemonchus placei
TCTTGTTTTCGGTTGGCTTATATAGGCATCTCGGGGCGTTTAACACAGGAGAGGAAATGGTCCCATAACTCTGACCCCAGAATCGTTTAGCAGATTTGGAAAGCGGATTTGAGATACTCACCTGGAGACACATTCGGCAGTATACATCTCATCTCAGATGGCCACTGCGACCTAGTATCCTTCCCTTGTTAGTAGAGACACCATCTTGATCACCCATTTTACTGTTGTAGTTTTGGGTTGGAAGAACCGACTGAGTTTTCCCAAAACTTTCCAGAACACTGATAATTACCCACTTCATTCGCAGAATAATATCGCCGGAAATCCGTTTTTCTATTGGATGACTGCTCAGTTAGACAAACTCCCAGAGGAGCTCTCGCAAAAATAAGACATTTCTCTTCAAAGAGCTTTGCTAAACATTGCCTTCATACCTTGATGAATAACTTTTTATTTATATCTTACCAACTTATAAAAACTCGAGCATCCGTTCCTCTCCCTCCACCCCACGTGCCAGAACCTCCTTCCCTCACCTCCAAAAATAGTAGCATTTGTGTCATAGCTCATCAGCATTCGCTCTGACGTGGGGGCTATGAAGGCTCCGAGTAGCGTGGGGGCTATGAAGACCCCCCCGGACTTTCTACTAAACACGCATGCTCTGATGCTCTGCGAGCCAAAAACGTCTTTATTAGCTTCTATCAGCTGTAATAACTTGCTGTAATCCGTGAGCTGCGACCCAATCACATAATATATTACTCACTCAAGTAGAGTATTTCGTCGCCATTGCGATGGACTTGGGAATATCCTACATCAACTTCAATAGAATTTTTGCCTCACACCGCTGTTGTTCCCAAGTTGTACACAGGTACGGACCATCGTCTCCTCACCGCTAGGCTTCTGCTTTCAAAAAAAAAAAAGGGATGCGAAAAACGGAAAGTGCCATTACACCCTGACACTACTTCGGTTCCCTTGCGATTTCTGAGAAAATTCCGTTATCGATAACATCGATTTATTTTGAAAATGAATTTAAAGATTTAATCTTGCAGTTTTAGAAAATTTTTTCCAGCTTGTTCAACTTCTTCGCGATAGTCCCAGCTGAGCACAAATACAGAGTCTACAAATAGCCAAAAGAGGTCTCCTCTCGAAGATCCTCAAGTCTCTCCTCGGAGACTCTCAAGCTTATAGCGTGGAGTCGCTACGTGAAAAAGGCGTAGGTTCGCCAAATACAAGTTCAAAATGACTTTCTTCCGTTGGTAGAACAGGTATTGCATCTCAAAGGGCAACGGAGGAGGTCATCTACTACTCGGGTGTGCGAATGAGTTTTCGATCGCTCCTAATCAAGCTTGCCTCGCACTTAGGCGCGAAGCGACCTTAATTAGATGCGAAGACTACGCTATAATTATGCTGCCCGCACTCGCTACTAATCGAATTAAAACTTCTCAACTAAAGAGGATAATGACAGTTGAAAAAAGTTTCTCTTAAAAAAATAGTTTTTTAAACGAAAAATTCCAATATCAATTTGAACAGTTTTGAGAGTTTTATTTACACGCATAATAAATAAGTTCAATATATTTCATTTCAAGCTCCTGGAAAATGGGTAAAACAGTTTAGTTCACATCTTTTTTCGGTGTTTTCGCTAATTTGCGATATCAAACAACCTTTACCGAAGCGATGTAGATCTCTATAGTTGTTTAGTATTGGGACTACTTTTCATTGAGAGGTCATTGAACGCTCTACGGCTCACCATGCTGGCCATTTCAAAGCTTTTACGGCATTTAGCAAGACTTCAGGCTAAATTCAACACCTTGAGGAGAGGTCATCGAGGACTATTTAACTAGTTGGGTGAGTGCTTTAGCTACCTCCGCTTACTTTTTAAGACATTACCAATGTATTCTGGAGAAACACTCTACTGTTTCGATGAACTTACAGGGTGCCCGCTCCAAACTATTTAGGGGTGCGCGGTCCATGTGGCCCATTTCCTCCACTGTCCGAGCTTTTCACTTTTGCTCCGAAGGCCTAGCGCTAAAAAATGATTCTTTCGAGAGTTCTGCGTCTACACAGCCTCCTCCAATGCAGCTGGATCCCGCATCACAACCTTCACCCTGAGCGTTTCCTGCACCACCACAGCCTTCTCCAATGCAGCTGAATACCGTAACACAGCAATTTTTCAGTTTTTTCACTTATGAATTCGTATTACTGTTGAATCAAACCGTTTTCTCCCACATCACACAAACTTTATTCACAAAATGTATAGAATTCATTTAATGCGTGTAAATAGAACTCTGTTGAAGTTGATATTGGAACTTTTTCTTTGAAAAAAGAACACTTGTTAATAGAATCTCCATTTTTTTGAACTGTCATCATCCTCCTCAGTTGACAAGTTTTAACTCGATTAGTAGCGAGTGCGGGCAGCGTAATTACCATAAAGTCTTCGCAACTGATTAAGGTCACTTCACGCCTAGGTGCGAGGCGAGCTTGATTAGGTGCAATCGAAAATTCGTTCCCGTACCCCTTCTATTCGGATCTCTTCGGCAGTTATGTCGCTGATGCGAGACGGATTTCGATAGGGGCAAGCTGGAACTTCTAAGAGCCTCCCCTCAGTTATCGTAAGAACTCAGGTTGGGCTTTTCACACGGTACCTATAGGAATGCAAAAGCCCCCGTCGAGGAAAAACAGCCGGGCTGAGGGGCCCAGCACAATCGATCGCATCGCCACTGTTACAAGACTCATCTAGGTATCGCGAGAATACAGGATCCCGTTATCCCGTAGAGTGTTCCAACTGGACATATGAGGATGCGACGTGAGTCCTACGACAACTTCATCGAAAAAGTCATGGTCAAAGTGGTCCCCTTTAAGTTGAAAAACGGAGGTGTTGGTTGGAAGTAGTGCATCTGTGGAAAAGGAAGCGAGAAAAATCGCCGATTTTGTGAAAAATATGGCTCATCGAAAGCAATGGAAAGAGAGGTTGTACGAGTTACCATGACGAAAAAGACATGGAAAGGGTATATGGAAGAGATTTCGTTTGTTGCAACTGCACAAAGAGCTGACTACATCAAGCCAAAATTTTCCAAAAGTGTCTTTCACTGTCGCTATGAATCGTGACAAGTTGTTGGTACTTAAAAAATTCCCTTGTGAATGTTGCAGCCTCTACAATGTCGTTGAGACTCGTCCGCCCAAACATGGGATAGCTTTGAGCCTTTATATCGCCCTTCCTAGTGTCAACCTGGCCTGTCAACGCAACATATGGTGCAGGTGCACTCACTCTAGCGAGATAGCCATGCTTATCGTGCACTGTAACTCTAAGGAAGACGATATTAATGAGACACGAACTGGTACCCGATGCTCCCTTGCGTCCAATGGAACGAATGTTCCGGTCACGTTGATCTAAATCGACAAGTCTACGTGACGAACGACCTACCTCCTTAGGTGAGCAGATGGAAGCGCGCGGCTTTTAGAGCATTCAGTGAGTAGTGAAGAAAGTAAAGGACATTCGGCATCGCGCTAACCTTTCGACACTGCTGTTCTTCTTACTTTTACGTGCGCCTCGAAGACTGCACTTTACGGAAACAGGATGAACATGCTGTCGTCACTTAAGGGAGGACGAAGCCCGGGTTCCTCGCACACACAAGAGCAGAAGGGAAGTCGGAGTTCCGAGCTCCGCCAACGAACGAAGGTCAAAGATGATGCTGCTTACGTAAATAAATCGGAGACCAGGTCGGACACTTTATGCGAATTCGTAATGACCGTTAAAGCCAAGCGCCTGTATTCCTAGAGAGGTCGAACAAACACCAGGATGGTCATAAGCGCGATGGCTAGACTTCTTTATGTAAGCTCGGAACGAAAAGAATGCTGTGTCTCGTGTCACTCAAGCGAAGACGATCCACTGGGTAGCTCTGGTCGGCGACAGAAACGAATGGAGTTACTGGCGCCGAGGAAATCGATAATCGACGAGACAACAGGGTATAGGTGATAGAGAAGTGGAACGTCAGACTACTATATCATCCGGCTACTCAGACAATTTTTGCTTTCTAGTGCAAAAAAAAAACGGAAACTTGTTAGGGATAGTGTCCATGTACAGATTTCCATGACCTCGGCATGATTGTATCTTGATATAGTTTTGTATTGAACTCTCACGCACTCTCACGGGTTGTAAACAAACTTTACTGACTAACTTTTTGCCGACATCGCCTTCTCCAAAACCTGAAAAGACCAAAACAATTTAAGCACATCCGATCAAACCCCTCCGCGCCTTACTGAAGTTCAGGACAAGCAGGACAAGCACGTAATCTAATAGGGAGCCATTCACAGTAACTTCGTGAATCCTGCTAACCACCCAGCAACCGATAGTGGGACCAGAGTTAGCTGCGCGATTGTGCGCGCGTAAAACCCTCGAGGCATTTTGGATACAGGTTACTAGATTAAAAAAGAACCATAGGGTAGAGTTCCTCAAAACTACGCAAGGAAGCGGAACCATAGTCTCTCGCACAGGAAGCGTCAACCTCGCACTGCTCCAAGCTACCGCTAAGAAACTCGGTACATCCATGAATTCGGGCTCGTTTAGATTAAGTCCACCTAAAATCGCCCTCACACCTCCATTCACCTCCAATGAATTGCAATATTGGAAAGCAGATTTGAGATAAACACCCAAAAACGCGTCTACCAGTATTGGTGTTTCGTCAAATGCTGTTATTTGGTATAAGTTTCATTTCAAATGGCTAGTTGGATTTGGGATCATTCCCTGGTTAATCACCAACTGAAAACTTGATCGCATTTAGTAAAAACAAAAAAAAAAACAGTAGGAGGAGAAGATACTCACTGCTTCACATCTTTTCTGCTGCGGCCGCTGTAGGTATCACGGTCGGGAGTTTTGTGGCGAACTCTATTTGTTTCTTCATCATCCAATCCCTGACATATTTGCTGTAATGAGGAAAGGGAAAATTGAGGAAATACTATTCTCAGGTTCAAGGAGCAAAATATCGGCCCCGACTTAAACAATCCATAATCGTCTTTTTCACTGTTATTGTTAAAAAATCACCATGTCAACAGGTCGGGCTTCATAGTGATCGTACTTTGGGGACCTCCTTCTCTTGTGAACGTGATGGTCTCTGGAATCACGAGAGCGACGTCTCCTTGAATGTCTGAAACTGGCAGATTAAACAGACCATACGCAGTTTATCCAAATGACTCCAATGTTTTCCATTCTCCATTAATTAATGGATGACTATAACAGTTTATATATCCTACTTCATATAATACGCTAAGTGTGTCTGTTGGCTTGTCGGTGTGTGTGTGTGTGTTTGACCGGAAATTCACAACTCCTGTTCCCGTGGACCTAGAAAGCTCAAATTTGGCAGGAGTACAGGGGCAGGATGAGAACACTTATGACAGGTGGTAGGACCAGACTTCACCCCCAAGGGCAGGGCATGCGCGATAGAAATTTTACGCCGCAAATTCATAACTCCTGCTCCTTTGGGCCTAGAAAGCTCAAATTTGGCAGGGGTACAGGGGGCAGGATGAGAACACTTATGACAGGTGGTAGGACCAGACAACACCCCCAAGGGGCAGGGCATGCGCGATAGAAATTTTACGCCGCAAATTCATAACTCCTGTTCCCGTGGACCTAGAAAGCTCAAATTTGGCAGGAGTACAGGGGCAGGATGAATGACAGGTGGTAGGACCAGACTCCACCCCCAAGGGGCAGGGCATGCGCGATAGAAATTTTACGCCGCAAATTCATAACTCCTGCTCCCGTGGGCCTAGAAAGCTCAAATTTGGCAGGGGTACAGGGGGCAGGATGAGAACACTTATGACAGGTGGTAGGACCAGACAACACCCCCAGGGGGCAGGGCATGCGCGATAGAAATTTTACGCCGCAAATTCATAACTCCTGCTCCTTTGGGCCTAGAAAGCTCAAATTTGCCAGGAGTACAGGGGGCAGGATGGGAACGCTCATGACGTGGTAGGACTGGACTCCATCCGCAGGGGGCAAGGCGTGCGCGATAGAAATTTTGGGCCGCAATTTTATAACTTCTGTTTACGTGGGCCAAGAGCGTTCAAATTTGGTAGGATCACACTTTTCGAAATACCAGTGGAACTTCAGCATTCTAATAGGTGATGCAGGATATGAGGGGATCGTAGGTACTCGGTGACAGGAACTGATGATAACTTATAAGAGAAGATAAAGGACCTAAGAGAGGCCACCTATCGATCAAAATCTTAGCATCTTCGGTATCTACGATGTAGCTTTGACCGTTCAGTATGTTTCGTTCGATGCAACCGGATGGTAGAGCAAAAGTGAGTGGTAAGTGCAATGGTAGGGAACCATTAGGGCAATACGATGAGTAGGTTAGAACTTAGTTCATTTCTTACAATGAGATTACGACCGCTACCCAGCAAGGTTTGTGATTCAATGAAGGGCCCTCTTTGGTCGATATCATTGGCGACAAAACTTAACCGACCACCAATAAAATGGAATTCTCAACTGATGATATCTCCGTTAAGAAGAGGGTCCATTGATAAAGAGTATCCGATAACGGTGTTATCATCTCTCAGAACATCTTCACAGCATCATCCTTGATTGTCTAACAGTTGGATTTTTGATGTGTATTTATTTCTAAGAAAGCAACGGCTCGAGACTTCCAATCAAAGGCGTAAGCACCGACTTAAACGGTCAACTTTCGATTTCCTTGTTTCAGTTTCATACTCTCACTCAGCTAAACAACAAAAAAAAACTTAAAAACTATAAACTTTGAAAAAGGGAAAAAAATTCTTCAGTTCGACATTTCTCGGTTTAGGGTGTTTGACACGAGGAGGAGAGAATGGCGTCAGAAGGGCGATCCGACTGGTATATATATTACATACTGATGCTTTTCTCAAAGCACATACACTGAGCACGAGCACGACAAAGTAGTCAACAACTTGTATGAGCGTCGTTAGTTTTAGAGAAGTTATGGAGCGTAAAATATACTGCACGTCTACAAACATTCCCGTGTTTATTAGGGCATAGCCGAAAAATGCAATCGCCGGAAAATCCAATTCATTTTTAGACTAGGCGCAGAAGTTCCAGCAACTTATATTGAAACCAGTCGGATCGCCCGGCTAACGCCATGCTCACCTCCTTCTTGTATCAAACACCCTATCTCGAGAAATGTTAAACTGAAAAATTTTTCCCTTTTTCAAAGTTTATAGTTTTTGAGTTTCTTCCCGCTGTTTAGCTGAATAAGAGTATGAAACTGGAACAGAGCTCGAAATTCTTCTTTGACACAACCGAATCGAAAGCTTCCCTAATTCTTTGATAAAGTTATAGTAAGTCTAACTCTCCACTCCTTTTTTGAAACAAATAAGTTTCCTGTACACGAAATTTGACACAGGACTAACACAGTGCAGTGCAAATGGTATTCAGTTAAAGTCGGCGCTTACGTCTTTGATTGGAAGTCTTGAACATTTGCTCTCTTCCTTAGAAATAAGTACCCAACGGAAAACCAACTGTTATACAATCGAAGATGATGCTGTGGAGATGTTCTGAGTGGAGATGACACCGTTATCAGATGTTTCATTAGTGGACCCTTTTCTTTACAGAGATATCATTTGTTGAGGATTCCAGTTTATTGGTGGTCGGTTAAGTTTTGTCGCAAATAATGTCGATCAAAGAGGACCCTTCATTGAATCACAAACCTTGCTGGGTAGCGGTCGTAATCTCATTGTAAGAAATGAACAAAGTTCTAACCTACTCATCGTATTGCCCTAACGGGTCCATATCACTGCACTTACCACTCACTTTGGTCACCCTGCTCCACCGTCGTCTTAACGAATGAAACATACTGAACGGTCAAAGCTACATCGCAGATACCGAAGACGTTAGGATTTTGTTCGGTAGGTGGCCTCTCTTAGGTCCCTAATCTTCTCTCATCAGTTATGATCAGCTCTTGACACCGACTGCCTTCGATCCCCTCATATCCTACTTCAATTACTACTATGCTGAGGTTCCACTGTTAGTACGAAAAGTGTAATCCTACCAATTTTGAAAGCTTTGGGTGCACGGGGACAGGAGTTATAATTTTGCGGCCCAAAATTCCTATCGCGCACGCCCCGTCCCCTGTGCATGGAGTCCGGTCCCGCCACCCACCATAAATGTCCCCATCCTGCCCCTCGTACTCCTACCATGTTTGAACGCTCTAGGTCCACGGGGACAGGAGTTATGAATTCCCGGTCAGACACACACACCGACACACAAATAAACACACACACAAACACACCGACAAACCAACAGACACACTTAGGGAATTATATAGAGTAGTATAAAATAAATGGGTACTATTCTACTATTACACCCCCAGAACCATTCTACTGTTACACCCCCAAAAACTCAAAATTTTAATTTTCGATGAAACTTTGCCTACAGGGGTTATTTGAGGTCCTGATAACGAATATGACCTTCATTTTTGGNCCAAAAATGAAGGTCATATTCGTTATCAGGGCATCGGATTACCTCTATAGGCGAAGTTTCATCGAAAATTAAAATTTTGAGTTTCTGGGGGTGTAATAGTAGAATAGTGCCAATAAATGATAAGGAAAGCAAGAAAACAAATTAATATGGTTACCTCTCTGAGGACACATTAATCGGCTGAGCAATATAACTGCGACGATCACTAGGTCTCCTCATCGCTTCTGGAAATCATTAAGGAGTGAACAATAAAGCAGGCTCCAGAAGATGCGAACAGATGCTTAAAAGTGGTTTGATCAAGCAAGCTGCGACCGAAAACAGGACCTAAGCCAAAATTGGTTTCCAAGGTTGTGTATCAACTTCAGCTCTGGCCGCACCATTGCCGCCATTACAGTACCCCACGCCTAAATTTATTCATTCGCGACCTCGGCGCCTAGCGTTACTGACGGCCTTCCGATAGCTTAAACTCAGTAGCGACGTACCATTCTTGGTTGCATTTGTTTCCGCTCGAGTTAGGAGTCTGTAATTGCTTATCCTCAGCAGATACAGGAATTTCAGGTTTGGAGACGGAACATTCACCGGGGACGGAACATTCGCTGTCGTATCCTCGCCAGCCGAGGCCGCCTGTCACTCGAGAATTGACCACTGTATAGTGGTCTAGTGTAGTGCCGATTGTCGAGTGACAAGCGGCCTCGGCTGGCGAGGATACGACATCTGGATGGAAGAGGCAAACCGCGCGACGAAATTCGTGGTGATTTAAACGACTCCGGAGCCTACATTGAGGCACGAGTTTGAAGTAGGGTAGTTAAGTAGCATCAGTTGGCCATACTTATGCAAACTGAAACCTTTGCCCCAATGGTACGTGCCAGAGTCGTTCGAATCGTCGCGAATTTCAGCGCATTTGAAAATTCAGTTTGTCTTTCCTGAGTGCTGAAAGGTATAACATATGCTTGGATCTATGGTACGACGTGACGTTTGGACAAACCTACATGTGTTTACCTAAGTATGTAATCCTATACCAACTATCTTGGGTCATATCAAAAAGATTTCGATGTCCAATTAATTTGTGATACAGTAGCTCGATATGTTACGCGGTCACGCTGCTTGCATTAGAGCGGTAAAAGTCCTTGAGCTACTGCTTGTTAATTTTAAAGTAACTAACATAAAACGTGCACAAGTGTGTTGGTTGAAAGTCTATAGCAAATGTCATGAAGCCGTTCCAAACAGTATGAAATCATTTCATTTAGACAGCTGGAAAACTTTCGTTTTATTCCGTGGACCTGCTGGAAGTTGAAGTTGTTTGCAGGATTATTCGTATCATTTTCTTTGTCAATTCGTTGATACTTCGACATTCAAACATTATAGCGTCGCCCATTTTATGCTCACACGACGTCTTCTTCCTTCTTCTGCTTTTCTAATATTCTAGAATGAAACGAAGTTCTTAATTCATAGAACCTATATTAGTTCAGATGAGTGTTTCAGACAATTCAACAGTCAACTGGTTGATATAGGTGTGAAGTGATCTCAATTGAAACTGTTGGAAGTTGGAAAAGCTATCGAAGCGGAAATATTCATATGAAGTCCTATCCGAACCCCTGTACTCAGTCTACGAAATTGGATAAAAGTAAGCGCAGACTTACGGTAGTTGCCGTCAATACACAATTGCGAATTGCTACCGGGTGTGTAAATAAATCGCACCCATATTACGTACATGCGATGCGACTTTTTAACTGAGCCCTAGGGGAGAAGGAGCATCCGGCGGGCAAGCTTTTTTTTCGCCTGCCCCTGTGCTTCTACCCTTTTGAAGGTGGTGCCCTTACTCTACTGGGCTTAACTTAAAAACTGCATCCCCGTGGGCATACCGCGTAAGAGCACACAGATGGCCGGAGCCCTCTTCGTCTCTGACGCAGTGCCAGTATAAAGTGGGTTAACAGCTGACATTGTGTTAACTTCTTGTCATACTAACACTGCTATGAGTCCACCCCAACTCCGCCCCCACTACATTTTCACACATTTCTCTGTCGACGGTTTTGAAGAGTATATTACTAAATCATATTACTTTCGTATTGCTTTTAGTGCTTTTCTCGCTTTGTTATCATTATATATAAATACATATATATGTATATATTCGTTGCTCCCGTTGACCCTAAGCGCTGAAAATTGACCGGAGTACAATTGGCGTACGAGAACACCTAGGATAGATAGCTGACTATGGTCCGCCAGCAGAGGGCGGGCATGCGCGAAAGAAAAATTCCTGCCCTAACTCCCGTTACCTTGGACCTAGAGCGTCCAAAAAGGTTGCTGAACCCCTCTCTTCACGTTGACACCGACTTCTCTGTAGAATGTAAAATTCTGATCGTGAACTTGTCGTAGAGTTCAGTAAGCATCCTTATCTATTGAGCTGGAATAGGAATACACTTATATCGAGAGCCGTTTTCAAATCAATAACGTCAAACATTACGGTATCCCGTACACTCGCGAAACATCAATAAGTATTGTAAGAGCGTGGATGTCGACGACTTACTGATACTCTCCGGAATCCTATTTTTCGCATAGTTGTCTCCATTCCCGCTGCTTTGGAGACGTGTCTGAAAAGTTTGTAGATCACAAATAGCAAGCAGATTTGGCGGTAGTTGCTAATATCGTTGGAACCTCCTTTTTTATACAGCAACACAGTTCTAATTTTCCACGACGTGAGAAGAACTTAACTAGAGTCTTGAAGATAACTGGTGGAAGGCTCTCCAGATGTGGTTAGATCCTGTCGGGACCGAGTGTCATGCAATTCTTTATCGACGTGGCGACATTTCGAATTTCGGAAGGGAGAACTGAAGTGACGACATCTGTCTTGCCTATGACGGTAGGTAGGGGGTAGAAGTGACTGAAGGGATCGAACAGTAGTCATAGGTGACCTTTTCCACTGCCCTTCGGATGCAATAACTACTCCGTTAGGACGACAAAGGAAAGTCGCCTTGGTCTTATTTGCGAAGCTCCTGCGGGCGTTCCTCATGCTCTACCCAGCTTCGGTGGCTTCAGCCAAAATTGCTGCTTTCCTTCCAGATCTTCTCTCATCGCTTCTCTGAAGTAGCTTCGCATTTTTGGGCGTTTGTTTATGATTGCCTGTAGCTGCATGACTCCACGCTATCTTATCAGCTCAAGTGTATTCGAAAAGTCGTCCCTTAGCTACTTTTAGACCTCCCGCTCTAGTGGTATTGTAGGATGTTCGACGAATCAGTTATTTTCTTCAACGATGTTTTCGATAACGGAATATTCCCAGGAACTTGCAAGAGAAGAGAAAATGTCTCAGTAGTTGATAAATTTCTCAACTTTGCAGCTGTCTCTCCACCCACAGAAAAACTAAGCCCAGCGGGAAAGAGACGATTGCTCGATCCCGTGTAGAGCTTCTGAACAACAGCGACGTAGTCAGTCAAAATATCGATTGAAGATAATGTGATCTATTTCCTCATGGAAATGCCCCCCCAGGTTACTTCCATGTCGTCGTAAATGAAAGGGCCTCTGGAACTGCGAGTTTCCACGGATGGTGTGGGTCGCCATGTTAAACTCGGACAGCCTTTCACCCTGCTCATTCCATTTCGTTCCTGAGTCACGATGTGTAGCTCTTCAGCCATTCTTCTGGGACCAATCTCGACGTTAAAATCGCTGACGATAACTTTGAAGAAAACGTGGTCCTCTCTAGATAACGTTTTCGCGTTCACGCAAAATTCTTCCAACTCCTCATCTTATTAGCTTGATGTTGGAGCGTATGCGATGCCGAACTCAATCTTCTACCTACCTTGCACTACCAGATTTTCGATGCATATCTCCGTTGCAACGTTCGTGCATGTCAGAGTAGGCAAGGAGTTTATTCATTACAGACGATCCAGAAACGCCTTTAGTACTTTCCAGTCACTCGAATGCAATCTTTTGACTGAGCGGTGTGCAGGATATCAACGCACATGCAGATTCTCCCCACATGTATGCATAGACACATCTCCCAGGTACAGAAAGAATATCGATCCAGGAGTCAACCCTGAGTCCACCTACCCTGTGGGCAAGTACCGGTCACTTTTGTTTCTGGTCTGCGATTTACTCCCCTATCTGCATAGGGCCGCCCTATGTAATCTCTGACCACATAGAGCCAACATGTTGTGAAGACTATACATCCTTTTTAATCTCAGTCTGAACATCTTTCTGCAAAATTTCTATTTTACTTTTTCACTCATACCTCAAAATGTAGAAACTTTTATAATTTATGCTTCAAAATTACAGTTTATCTAGTCAGACTGAGAGGTCAGCGGTCAACAATCAAGCGAGATCATTGCACAGGGCAGCGTGAATAGTTTGACGAAACATTGTTCAGAACTAACGAAGTTCGCTCTCGTGTTCAAAAGAAGCAGTCCATGAGGTGAACTGGTCACGTTTACATTCTACATTTTCTTTCATGATCTGTTGATTTCTAGGCAGATGTACCCTAGTGTACACTAAAAGCCATGGAACTCCAGAGTGGCTCATCGCTAATTCGATTACGGTTAGAAGAGGTACTTTCGCGACATTCTGAAGCTACCTCGACTTCCTTACCAGGAGCTTATATAAGGATTCTTCCAGTCGAGCCTCTCATACAGAACGGACCGCAGTGAGTTTTTCCTCACTAGGATCCTGTATAATTCGCTGAGTGTGTGTTGGTTCGCCGTGTATGTGTGGCGGCCGCAAATTGACCGGACATTTGTAACTCTGTTAGTCTAGATATACACTCGGTGAATTATACAGGGGGTCCCAAAATTATGGGCGCCAAAATTCAGAAATTTCTATGGTAGAAATAATGGTTCACACAATCACATACCTTCTACTAATTAGTTGCATAAGAAGATTTTCTTGGAATGTGCAAGGCTACTGTTGTGAAACTCCCAATATCTTTTGAATGGATGAGGCTCATTCAATGCCACTTGTAATTATTGACATGCGAGAGGCGCAAGGGCATTATGAAATTCCTTGTGATTCTTATAATATTCGTATTCGAAAGCTATTGAAAGACACAAAGAAGGTTTCCTCAAAGACAAGCTAAGAGAGGGTAGAAAGGCCAGCGTTCTCGAAGATAGGGCTATTGAAATGGTCCATTTGTGAGTCGATCGTGATGTTGGGTGACCCATCAAAATATGGCAAAGGAGCAGGAATTATCAAAGTTGACGGTTGGTCGCATTGTCTAGTACAAACTTCATTGCCCTTCCTACCGTACGCAGGAATCAGTTCCAATCTTCAAAGCAAAGAGAAGCTTCAAATATATTGCTATGAATTGGCGCCCATAATTTTGGGACACCCTGCACGTGAAAGGATAGTATCGTTCAAATTTGGAAGGTATAAAGGCGACAAGATTGGAGCCTTATTGTTGGGTGATAATAAGTGATAACAAGTGATAGGAGTGGTTCCGAGCCTCAAAAGGCGAAAGCCACGAAATCCGTTACATGTCTCGTTCCACACCGTGGATTATGGCGCAATGACAGACGATGTGGAGTGCGATGGGATCTTAGTTGGTTCACAACGTGGGCTGATGACAAGTAAAAAAATCTGACGAGTACCCGTAAGAGGCATTTTCACTCAACCTTACGCTCAAGTGTGGAATCTTGGCACTTCGGGGCAAGAGGTGGAGTGCAATGTAATCCTGGATATTAGGTGACAGGAACTGATAACAACTGATGAGGGGGACTGATAAGGAGATATAGAAGGGGTGAGTGTGTTGCAACCGAGTTAATAGGGGAAGCTTGACACTTTGACTGTTGATAACAGAATTCGTTGTGATCGTGGATGGTAGGACTAACAACAACTGACAAGGGCTTATCTGACAATGGAGCATCGCTATTCTAGTTTGGTTTGACAATGTGACCGAATCGCAGCTAACCGATTATAGAAAACCATAAGAACCGCCTGTCGAATACCGGGCTCTCATTTATTGTTTTGAGGTGACCTCGTTGCTTACATTCTTCCGAAATGGGGCTTTAGTTCCAAGGAAATGAATTACTAATTGCCAGCGACGCAAACCCACAAACACCCTATTCACAAACGCGCGGACACACACTTCATGAGCGAAGTCGTGCGTATTTGGATAACTTGGTGCACTCCAATTTATTCCAGAATGACTGCATACCTTCACTCAGATCGCGCTCATTTTACGCACACTTCGCTCCCTCCATCTCCTTTTTGGCCCTACGGGCGAGATTTAGTTCAGTCACTTGCTACCTCTTATCATCAAATTTCCGCCTAAATTCGCTTCCTAACTGGGCTTCCGCTCTAGGTCTTGAAAAACTGCAATTACGAATTTCCCTTCACGCCCAAACTTTCGCGCAAGCCCGACCCCAGTGGGCATTGTCGAGTCTTATCACCTGCCATCTACGCTCACATCCTGCCTCTTGTATCCCTACCGAATTTGAATGCCCTATGTCCGCTGAAACAAGAGTTATGAATTTACAGTCGGACATACTCACACACAAACAAATAACAAACCGAAACTCACTTAGTGTAAAGTAACATCTCTCGAAGGCTGATAAGGATACCAGGGAATTTTCTAACCCTTTTGGGATACGGGATATAAAGTTTGAAGTTGAAATTTTTATTCATTTCTTAGGTCAAGACTGCATGGCAGAGTAGGACAAAAAACGTGGAAAGAGCATAGCCAAGATACAACCCAGGTCAGTACCATATAGGGTGAGCTAAATCATCCTACTTCTTGTTAGTAGGTTACGATGACTAGCCTCTAGGATTTGCGGTAGTCTGTGTGTGTGTGTGTGTGTGTGTGTGTGTGTGTGTGTGTGTGTGTGTGTGTGTG
>UZAF01016127.1:125321-142185 GCA_900617895.1 Haemonchus placei
CTTTCTTTCCAACTTCTTCTCGTCAAAGTGCTTATAGGACTTTCGAGTCCTATTTGGACACAATTGTATTTACTCAGGGTAGACTGTTCTCATCGGAATAGACCATACAAACAAATCAGCACTCATTTTTCCCGTGTTCCTGCAGGTTCTGCACCATACACCTTCCCAAAAAAATGTATTCAGAAAAGGGGTCTTATAAGAGACAAGACGACCATTTCGAGTTTGTTTTTGACCTGTCTACGCTACGCGATTTAAGAGACTGTCATATTGGGAACGTTAGAACGAGGAACGTCACCGGCAAAGGATTCACCAAGTGCGCGAAAAAACGGAACGGTTGGTGGATGTCCGCGAGGCTCCACCGTTTTTCGAAAACTGACGAGTTGAGAGTACCAAAGTAGATATGTGGGCCAAGGGATAGTATAAACATAAGGGGAGGTGCAGTTTTGGAGAAACTCTCCGAACAAGGAAATTACGCACGTTCGAAAAGTTGTTACCATATTTATGGCGCACTCTGTATAAAGCGGTAATTTTGTGTGTTTGTCTGCATGCCCATTTGTGCGTCCTTGCGAAAGTGACGTAGGCACGACGAAGAGTGTTAATGTCAAGTGAGAGCGGTGAGGATACAGTTATGAAATAGGAAGTCAACCGACACTGTTTATGTTGGTCCTCTAGCAAGTCGTAGGTAAGCTGTAGTGGGCATGTGGTGCACGCATTAGCGCGCGTAGCCCAACTGGTATTTTCATAAAGGGATTAATCTTATGTACTGCGAACAAATAGTGTATAAACGCGCAAAATATGGTTTAGTTAGGAAAAGAATTACCTTGGGCATGAAAAAAGTTGAGTGGATGAAATCAGTGTAAAAAAAATTCTAGGCATCAGGGAAATTCTTGTCAGAGGCAAAAATGCGGCCTCTCCCACATGGAGCATCACTCATACGAGATCTCCAACAGATCTCCAACCTTACGCTGAAAAGTCGTCGACTACACGTCTTCTGTGTTCGCGTATGTTGAGTGCTCTCCGAAATATTTCTCATAACTCTATTCAGCGAATCGTTTGGTGAATTTGGATAGTAGGCTCCAGATAAATCAGTCGAGCATCCGAAAGCATCTAGCTGCATAGGTCAAATTTCAAATAGCCAGTTGGACATGGGTTCCTGTAACTGTATCGTAGCGGATGCCGCTTCTCCCTGCAAACAAATCCACTTTTTTTTTTTTAATAAATCTAGCTCGAATGCGGAGACGGTTGAGCTCTCCTTGTAGGGTGTCTAGGTAGTCACAAAAAGTGGTTCTGCTTGCTACTGACTGTTTCGGAATGTCTTGGTTCGCAGTCTGACGAGTTCATTGTTCCTCTTCTCTTTCCTATTCCATCACACCCAAGGAGGAACTTGGTTTAATGGTATCGCTTGACGTTTAGCTTGATTTCGGTTGCAACGACAGTAGCAGTTCATAAAAACAGCTTAACAGTAATACTTAAGAGGTGTAGGCAGCACCAAATTAATCCAAAAACTTCTCGGCGTAACCGGAATATTGTTTTTCAGCAGAGTGGTTACGTCAATTGGCTTCCTCCATGTGGCCGGTACGCTCCACAGTTATCTCGATACCTGAGGCTTCCACATTGCTCAAGTTGATAGATAGTGGTGTGGCAGTGCTGATCGCCTACGATTGCGCGAAAAACTTCGAGCCAGCGTTGAGAAACGGACACGGAGCTCATTGGGCTTTGTTGGTGAGTAATCTTTTAGTTCAAATTCAACATACACATGTGATGTTTGTACTGGTTTATCAGAGGAGTAACACTGGGACTTGGCTTGCAAAGTTTTGGTTTTTTGGCATTCTGTGAACTTTGCCTGAGAGCATTGAATGCTGAAGCATTGCGCGATGCACAGAAGCACATTTTACGTGATGCCTTCAGTTTTTGGAAAATTAAACTGTTTTTTGAAGTCTGGAGCATTCATTCTCGTATCTTTACTCAAGTTCTCTATTAAATTCGAGATAAGCTGAAGATTATGTTCGGTTCTGTAGCGAATTCAGAAGATGCCCTAGATAGAAGAATGTGGAGGTGGCCAACAATCACAGCGGACCACGCATGGCGACAGTATGCGGAACACAGCGAAGAACGAACAACCTCGCCAATGAAAGTGATTTGAATTAGAAGTCTAAATGTCAGAGAATGGTTTACTACGAGGCCCCAGAAATTCCTGATCTAATAAAACACAGGAACACCCAAGCCCTAGAGCTCCGCACGTTGGAAAGGAGTAAAGGCGTGAGCAATCGAAAAGATGTAAAAATTCGATACAACGCTCGGGCTCTTTATCGGTTCCTGTCTGCATTACCTATATCGGTGCCTACTTACCTCCAAATTTGAACGCTCCACGTCCAAACACAAGAAACGTTCAAGCACTATCAGACACACTTGGTGAATTGTGCTTAGTAACAAAATAGGAAGGGTCATGGAGAACGACTTTTTGAAATGGTGTAATCATCATTCGAAAACGTTAAAGAATGTCATTCAAGGCTTCGGTTGACCAACCAGATCGCATTGTTATATTCAAGTTGGTGCGATAGTAGACTCGATAAAGGGAAGTAAACTGTCGAAGTATCTTCGTTGTTAATGTCAAGAGCAACTTCGAAACACTTTCGTTACTGTAAGTGTAAGCATTGCTGCGTGTGAAATGCCAGTAGGCTAGTCTTGCTCTGTTTCTGATGGGTCTTCCCTTGCCTAGTGCTCTGTTATTTTGTGGTGCACGCGTGATTCGACTCAGTGAGCTTGAAAAATTTTGAGACTTGAAACGTTATGAGAAAAGCAACAGATAGTCGGCCAGAGATCGGACCAATATTTTATTGTTGCAATTTTCTTTAGCTTCGACCCTACGTGAGCTTCCATGCTTCATTTCTTCATCCAACATATTTCAACCAAGCAGAGATGGGAAGTCTCGCAAAACACTGTACTAAACTCATAAATGTCTCTTCAGGCTGGGTATGCTTACGTGGATGTGAATTCTAAAGATATCCTTCCCGCTACCGATGTTGTTGTCAAGGACGAAGATGCCGTTTACGTTTTCGCATACCATGGCAAAAGCAAGTGAGAAACTATTTTTGTGGTGTACTGCTCTAAGCTTCTGCTATGAACTCTTTTCCAGGCATATGGGGCTGTGGTCATACCCCAGCCTGCGGCAGAGTTCTCTTAATTTATTTGAAGCAGGACCGGAAAGAAAAGCACCATCTTATGTTTTACCTCACGATGGTCTGGATCAGTTACGAGGAAAATGTGTTCTGTTAGAGAAAGACGTCTCAGGAACGTAGCATGACCTTGTTAATCTTGTACCTATGATCTTTATGTGCTCGAAACAAGTCTTCCCTACCTATTGCTTCTTTTTGACATCATATTGATGTAAATCACCTTGCCACGCGTCGTTCCTGTGATCGCTTTACAAATCAGTACCACTAGTACGATTAAAATTGAGACATATTGGAAACAGGTGATACACAGTTTTGGATTGCAAAATTACATTGATCTCAAAGGTTTTGGTAGTCGTAGATTATTCGTGATTCTCTCTTATTTGTACTGATCCACTACTGTTCATAGATCTTATTTGTGATGTTTAACAGGAAAAATAGGTCATCTTGAAGCAGCAGTATTTTACTGACGGTTAGCATGGATATTTCCACAGTGTAGATTTCTTCGGCTGCCATGAAATTTTTCAGAACAAAGCGAAGTAGGATCATTACTCTGTAGTAAATGCGGAAAAAGGAAACGAGAGAAATGTAGCTGCGTTTTTCCCCTTAAAACGCCCCCCAAAAGTGTCCGGATTCTCGCTAAAAATGAAGCTGGGTGAGCTGGAAGGCTGACCACCTGAGTAGACACTCCGGAACCAGTGTATACCTTCCATGTTCTCAAACATGGAAGGGAAGTCTTTGGGGCTAACCCATCAACCAAAACAGCCCCTCCCTTACCTCCGCAACCTTTTGCTCGAATAAAATGAGCAGCAGTGGAGATATGACTTGGGGTTAGATATACAAGTTGTCCCAAAATTATGGGCGCCAAAATTCATAAATTTCTAGGGTAGTAATAATCTATCAAATTCTAAATCTATTCACATTACCTGCTATTAATTAGTTGCATAAGAAGGTTCCCTTGCAATATGCGTGGTTACTTATGAGGAACTCCTAATCCTTTCTATTCCTTACTATATATAATCCACAAGTTTGGTGTGTTCGTTTGTTTGTTTGTTTGTTTGTATGTATGTATGTTATGTATGTATGTATGTATGTTTGTTTGTTTGTTTGTTTGTTTGTTGTATGTCCAACGTGGAATCATTTATCACTTGAAAACAACTTTAGAGATCGGCACAAGTTCGGAAGAAATGAAGCATAGGGTGAAGTTAACAGAGCACATATGAGATCTGCGGAGCTCCGCCCACGGGGGGCGGGGCTAGTGCCGAAAAGGGCGGTGCGAACAGCCAAACGCCCTATTTTGGCTTCGAAGAAGGTCCAGGCACCGGGAGAAATGTTCAAAGGTGAGGATTGGGCCAACAAACCAGACGGAGGAGAGGCGGAGTCTTCTCAAAATGGGCGGTACTTTTCAGATGTAATCATAACTCGCTCCAGTTGAGGCGCAAAGGCCAGGAAAAAAATAAAAGGAGTGAGCAGGGCATTATGCGTGCTGGGCGTGCGTTGAGACGAAAGACACTTTTCAAAAGTGAATGCAACTTTGCTTGGAAACGTATTAGAATGCAGCAAAAGTGTTAAGGTGTAAAAGAACAAATGTGGCCAAATCCTTGAAGTGGACGCGGTTGGCACTAACGTGGGCGTGACTTAGATAAAAGTTTATAACTCTGTTTAGAAATGTTCTGGGATGCGGCAAAACACTGTTAAGGTGTAAAAGAACAAACCTCCAGCCGCTTCTTGACCGCTTTCTAGGACGTTTTTGAATAGACTCATAAATATTTGATTTTGGCCCGTCAATCCCCCTCCCCCTTAGTGCAAACACCCTTACTTTAGGGTTTTGGCCGCATTCCTTCTACAGCCTCTAACCACTCACTCCCCACATTAGTACGTTTTTGAATAGATTCATAAGCATTCTCAAAAAGAACCTAGCACCTGAACGCGTGCCCCCAGCCTATCGTGGACGGAGCTTTCCTATGCACGCATGCCAAGCACCCCTGCTGTGCTCACTGTAAGGCCCTGCTCACTCCTTTTATCACTTTTTCTAGCTTCCACGCCCTCCTTGAATGGAGTTATGAACCTGTGGGGAAAGTACCGCCCAGTGCAAAAACTCTCCTTCCACTATCGGTGGCTCTTCTTCACTTGATTTGTTGACCTGTCCCTCTACTTTGATTACTTTTTTCTCGGTGTCTGGGCTGTTAGAAACTAATTTAAGAAGTTGTGTCCATGACATCACCCAATCCTGTGCACGTCCCCCCCATAGAAGGAGGAGCTTTGCTGAGCTCAAATGTGTTTTTTTGATCTGGCCCTATGCCTATAATCCTCCCAAACTCCCAAACATGACCCGACTTATGCAGGTGCTTCCTAAAGTAATATCGAATTTCTGCACATTGAACGAACGAACAAACAATCAGCTGTCGTATAGATTTCGCCTAAGTTCCAAATTTGGAAAACCTCCATCTAGCTACTGAAGTATTGTGAAGTGGATAGTTCTTCGGAGTGCGCATCTGTGAGCAAAGTCCTATTTAGAATTAGAGATTTCGATTAGATTAGATTTCTATGGATTTCCAATTATGTTTCTGCAGAAAAATACGCGTCTAGTCTGGAAAATAGGTTAAATGCAAAGATACGTTCTGTAAAAATTATTCGTGTGCAGAAAGTTTAGTTGCCCACGAAGCCTAACCTCTCTCCTCCCTCAGTTGGATGAGAACCGATAGTTGAATCGTCCATAGTATAGGGATTTAGCATGACAGTAAATAGTCAGGAGAATGCTTTTTACGACCACTGCCAGCAATGTTGTAACTCAATGAAGGATCACGGCTCCTCTTCGCTTCAATACACTTTTGCCAAGACTTATCCGACCGCTAATGACCTTAGATTCTCATCTGATGAAATATATGTATCCGCTTCATTTATAACGCATTTAATCATTTTATCTCCACGTCCTTGATCGTGCCTACGTGACTTTTGGGAGGACACACAAAGGGGCATACAAACAGACACGCAAAGTTAGCGGTTTATATATATATATACCAGTTGGGCTACGCACGTTATTGCGTGCACCACATGCACACTACCACTTACGTACGACTTGATAGAGGACAAATGTGATAGTATCGGTTGACTACACATTTCATAACTGTTTCCTCACCGCTCCCGCGTGATATTCACACTCTTCATCGTACCTAAATGACTGTCGGAAGGACGCACAAACCTACACACAAACAGGCACACAAAGTTACCGCTTCATATACAGAGACAGTCGGATCGCGCTGCTAACGCCGGACTTCCCTCCTCCTATGATAGAGTTGTGATAAACAGTAAACAGCACACTCCTCCTTTTCAACAAATGATACTTTTTGGAACACGAAGTTCGATAGAGGAACAATAGGGCATGCAAACGATATTCAAAATGAGCCGATGCCTAATGCCTTTGATTAAAAGTATCGATCTGTCGCCGTTGATGTTAAAAATAGTGACCCATTGAAGAGTTAACTGGTAGGCATTCGAAACCTTGAATAGTACTCACGAATGTTGTCGAGTCATAATAATACCATTATCAAACGTCTTTATGAATCTAGCTCTTTTTATCTATGGATACATCATTAAATGAGACTCCAAGGCTGTTAGCGGTCGGATAAGTTCTGCCATGAATGATATCAAAGCAGAAAGAAATCGTGATCCTTCATTGAATCGCAAACTTCGCTGGGTAGCGGTCGTAAGCAAGAAGTGAACTAAATTTCATAATCGGTCTCTATCAGTGCACTTACCCTTCTTGTCGAATGAATCACATCAGAGAATCACAGCTAAATCGTAAATAACAAAGGCGTTAGGATTCAACTGGTGATTCTTTAAGGCCTTATCTATCGTCCCATCCTGCACCCTCTACACCTATTGATTTTGCTCTCCGTCTTCACGGGATCAAGAATTATGACTTTCCGCTGCAACATTTTGTTCGCACAGACCCCGCCCCTGTGGGCGGGGTTCGGTCCTGCCACACAACATATGTGTTCCTATCCTGTCTCGGGTACTCTTACCAAATTCAATTTTTCTAGGTCCACTGAGACAGGAGTTATGATTTTCCGCTGAAACATTTTGTTCGCACAGACCCCGCCCCTGTGGGCGGAGTCCGGTCCTGCCACCCACCACATGTGTTCGCATCCTGCCGCCTGTGCTAATACTAAAGTTGAACGCCCTAGGTCAACGGGGACAGGAGTTATGAATTTCCGTACAAACAGACAGACAGACGGACAGACAGACAGACGCAAGCGCTTTATATAAAGTAAGGACAACTTGAGAACTGATAATCCTTTCAACCACTCTACCCGAATGCGCTTTTTGAGAGCGTCTACAGTCAACATAATCAGTTCTGTAACAACCACCCTTTTTGAAGGGCATTTACCTGTGAGTGTTCTGAAAACGTATGTTTGATGTGCGTACCGTTCCGAAATTTTCGCTCAAACTTAACCGATGCAGTCTCTTCAAATTTTCAATTCTGCAGAGAGCGTCAGTTCCTCACCTCACCACACCACACAAATTAGCTGGGCCAGGGATGCCTCCAATTCTGTAAGAATCTGATTTCCTCTGGCGAGTTGTGCGTCAATGGTCGTTAGGGATACTCACGTCAAGCATACCTATTGGAAACTTCGGATCAACTGAAGAACTGATAGTCCTTTCAGCCACTCTACCCAAATGCTCTTTCTTGGAGCATCTTCAATCAACGCAATCAGTTCTGTAAGAAGCAATCCCTCCGAAGGAGACTGATCTTTTTTCCGTTCTTTTTCGCCTTACGGCTGAAGGGATTTCACTGTGGGTTGTTAGAGAGGATTAGAAGAGTAGAGAAAGACGAAAGAATGGATTGAACAAATTTCAAATTCTTCATAGGAAAACATAGTACCATGCCNGGGATACTCACGTCAAGCATACCTATTGGAAACTTCGGATCAACTGAAGAACTGATAGTCCTTTCAGCCACTCTACCCAAATGCTCTTTCTTGGAGCATCTTCAATCAACGCAATCAGTTCTGTAAGAACCAATCCCTCCGAAGGAGAATGATCTTTTTTCCGTTCTTTTTCGCCTTACGGCTGAAGGGATTTCACTGTGGGTTGTTAGAGAGGATTAGAAGAGTAGAGAAAGACGAAAGAATGGATTGAACAAATTTCAAATTCTTCATAGGAAAACATAGTACCATGCCAGTATCGATCAAAGTCACATTGTCGAAGCATCCGCCCTCAACCTACCCACCAACTTACTGCTTCCTATACATAAGGGAGAAAATGTGGGATGAGCTCGAGGTCACGGTGTCGAAGCATCCGCTCTCCAAGCAATCCATTCACCTACCCACCAATTCATTGCTTCACCAAAAGAAGGAAGTGTAGGTTTTCCATATCACTACCTTTATCCTAACCATACTTCTCGGACAACGGACAGACATACAAACCGACAAACCGACAAACCGACAAACCTACAAACCGACACAATAAGTTACTGCTTTATAAATGAGAAGGATTTATATTTGTGAGTATAAGAGGGGCTGTAGATGATGAATTCTGATGATGTAGTATGACTAGGCGACAACATTAGTAAGTACCCTTACGGCGGTTTGGTCCAAATCAGGTTCCTGACTTACAACAAAGCCGCAATAGTAAACTCAGAACATGGGAAGTCAAATCCTTGACGGATTTTCACCAAGAACAGACCGATTCTCAGAGTTAGCCGTCATAAAGTATTGGATGCCAAACCCATAACTTTGTTTAGGCCTAGCCCCTGTTTAGGCCTAGCCCCCTACCCTATCTAGAACAAAATGATGAATTTGTTGTGTGCATTGGTTCTGAAAGGATCGATCCGAGGCGTCCTGTTGAAGAAACACATTCCTAGCTGGCAAGGCTTATTGGACTTGTTTCAGCCGTTCGGCACCGGTAGCCGTGAATCAGTAGCACCACTTGGTCTTTGTAAAAATCAACCACCTAAATTTACATTCACTCCACATCTGCTTCTACTTGACAATACACTCCCGGTTAACACTGAGATGAAAAAATTTTATGAGTCAGGCCTTCACTTTACGCAAAGTAGTGGAACCTATACGACTGATTTTTGTAACGATTGCACCGGAATGTGTCAAGACCAGAGGCATGGAAGCAATAGTTATCGGAGCCTTCCACAGAAGCTGATTCGGCTGATACTAGAGATACCACAAGAATGATATTATAGAGTGGTACTCTATTTTGAAACGAAGCAGGATTCGTGCAGTGAATATGGAGGTGGGTTCAGTCACAAATACCAACACTGAAAGGAGAAAAGTTGGGCGTCATCCGGCGATCCGACTGATTAACATATTGTATAACTCACCTGTTGCTACCTGCTCCTGTTCCCCTGGGCTACGTAGCCACAGCACCAATCAAAATGCCGAGGTTCCAATGCTGGTATGATGCATAACGGACCCACTTGTTTTACCTTTTGAAAATCATTTGTTATTCCTTTCCTCTGCCAGTGTTCCCAGTTCATCGCCTGCGTGCATGTGCACGCACATATGCTAATACACATACATTCAGTATGCATAATGTGCATAAATACTGTTATTAGACTGATGCATAATTGCGGATTTTTTGCAACAAATTTTGTTCGAAGAAATGATAGAAACACTGAACAAAATCATGTTTAAATACTTGCTCGGGAACTTATCCACAATCCACCTCGAGCATTGCTTCCCATTGGCTAGGTGGTCGGATTCCAAAGGTAGAAAAAGTTTTGATCCTTGGAGGTGGTCCACGCTTTGACATCAGCCATCAAGTCATCCAAATCGTTGTAGCTGTTTCCTAGCCAGTTATTCAACGAACGGTTGACGTGACGATCCATGAAAGCTTCTGTCGGTGAATATGCTGGTTCAGAAGCAGATCCCATCCCTTAGTTGGCTTTGACCGAGAAGTTATTAAGATTGCGGAACGATCCTGCCACCTTCCAACCTTACTCGAAGTAGTTGAGCATAATTTTGCAAGTATGTGGATGATTTTCTAGATACATTTTTGTAAAGGAAATCATGGAGATCATTTCTATGAAAAACCCAAACCCAACGCTCAAATTATATCGAGAGAAAGGAAGCCGCGAAGAAATCCGCAATAATGATGCATCAACCTAACATTTCGCTTTAGTACGGACACGAATGTCTCTCAAGGTTGGCGAATTACGAACGAAAGTTTGGTCTCTGACAGGACTTCAACCCGTACATGTGCTGTTTGAGCGCAGTGCTCTTATCTCTTACATTACCGCTTGCCCTCGCCTTCTTACAAAGGAGGGGTAGGCTACCTACCGGGGAACTTCGAATTGAGGTGCATATTAATCTATAGAGTTTCGTATGCTTTTCACGAGTATGGAAATCGAAAGTGCAGAATGGCCTCAATAAAAAAAGTTATGGAGGCTCGAAATTCGCTTCGCAGTGATAATTGAGAATGCGAACTCGCCGCTTCGATATCAAACGTCGACGTCGTGCAGTGATAGCGGGCTCGCTTACCGGCGCAAGATTCGGGTCGGCACCACGATACCGTCGAGAATTTTGAATTGCGTTCTTTCGTTTCATTAGAGACATTCAGAAGCTTCTCTGACAATCGTTTGAGTGAACGCCTTACTCCTGCTTTCATTTATGTTTGTCGCATATAGTCAGGGAAGAACGGATCTGCACGTTGATTGTATGGCTCTATTTTATTTAAACCAGTTGGGTTACGCACGTTAACGCGTGCACCACATGCCCACTACCGCTTACCTACGAGTTGTTAGTATACCAATATAAACTTCCCGTTTCGTAACAGTTTCCCCAAAGCGCTTACTTGACATTTACACTCGCCATCGTGCCTACGTGACTTTTGAAAGGACGAACAAACGGGCATACAAATAGACACACAAAGTTACTGCTTCATAGAAAGAGAGATTCAAGAACACTTAACAGATTGATGCTAGATATGTTTAAGACACCAATGAGGAACTCAACATTGATGAAAACCTGAAAAAAGTTTTAAGCACATACGTTGTTTACAAACTGCACACAATATACATGCTGGTCGTCTACAACCAGAGGCAAACAATTATTTGTCTCAAAATTGAACAATTACTCGTAAGTAGTGACAAAGGAGCCTGGTTTTTCACTCATCAGCATACCCTGCTTGTACCAAGTACATTACAAAATTGAGAAAAAAATTCAAAGCTCCAGATCTAGTGGTCAGAGCGGGCACAACACACAGCAGGGAGGTCGTGGTCGATGGGGTTTGGAACTGCCTTTTTGAGAGTAGGAATGCTCACAAGAAGTGTGGACTCGTGGTCGCCTTTCCACGACATTGGTACTATCGCGGCTGTTTCGCAATCCTTAGGAAGAATTCTCACAGTTGCGCAGAAGAACAAGATTGCTCATCGTAGAAAAAGGAGTTTTGTCTTAGATCGGGGAAAGGAATGTAGAAACATATATATATATATATATATATATATATGCATATATATATACATATATTGGACGATCGATGGTGCTTATGCTCTCACCTGCTCTTACCAGTGTTAGTCTTCACATTGACAATAAAGCTGTTGTTCTCGACTACTGAACCACACACGCAGAAAAGGATAGGGAGTCCAATAAATGGTCATCGACTCCACTGCAAGAACCGACAGTACGGAACAGGTACGCAACTCGCTTTTCGTACCCCGTCCAAGTAACCTTTTGACCTCACCCAGGGTTGACTAGTGGTCAAAAACGAAGGAGATCAGCCACGTTTTTGTTCTTTTTTGCCACTTGTCCTTTTCATTTCTTTTCTTCCTTCTCTCACATCTATCGACCATCTTGTACGCTTGACCTTGGATCAAAGACAGTAAACTTGAGTAGGAAACCATCCAATGACTGGTCTGTTAACAATGAAATCAAGGAAATCTATACTCACCCGCTACTGTAATAACCTGAATACACCTGCTGGTAGTCATGAAAGCTGGGAAACCTTGTTGCGGGAAGCTCAACCCATTGTTAAGGGAATCATCGATCTTTTGGTTGAAGCGGTAGAAAACAAAGAAGAACTCGCCATGAGATAAGAAGCGAAACGCATTGGAGCCTTAGTTTCACCAGCGTCGTATATATCTAGTGATTCTCCAACGCAGATGAGAAACGCAGGTCAGATGAAGCGAACTCGCCCAAACTATCCTCTATTCCAATACCGGCGTTCGATGGGAAAATATGAGAATTCCACAATTTCTTGACCGCCAGTAGTCCTTGAACAACCTACAAAAATTCGATTACCTAATATCAGCCTTATGAGGTGACGCACTGAGTTGATAAAAAGATATCCTGTAAGCACGGAGAACTATATCTACTTGCTTATACGGCTCATCTTCCCTCATGTGCGAGCACTGGCTACAAACCATTCGCTTCTCTCTTTCGCGATCGCCATCCACGGTAGACTCAGAGTTCGACGAAGAAGACGATGTGAGGAGTCAGCAGGCCTACCCTTAGATCGTAAGGATCCTACGGGAGCCCACTCGACGGACCTTCTTGTCCATTTGTCATCATCTCTTCTCATTATATGACCGGCAATCATTGTTGCGGAGAACTATATTCTTGCTATGGACCTTTTGAGAAGGAAATATAGCAACATTTCGCGCCTTATCACCGCTTTGCAATCTCGGCTAGACCAGGCAAATGCAGAACAGTCGGTGGTACAGGCATAGAGAGCACTGCTGGAAACAATCACACCGATCGTGGTTCAACTGCAAAAACTAGGGGTCGTACTAGATGGATCGTATAACGCCCAAAATATACTGGCGGAGTTCAAAATCCGCATACAGCGAAAAGTCCTGGAACACATAGTGACGCCAGAAATGGAAGAAAGCTGTTGGAAAATGACTAGTTTAATAGAGTCAATTGATGCCCTTATAAGTACTGAGGAGCAGATAAATGAAATGGTTGATAAGACTGAGAAAAGCGGCCCAACGTGGACAAAGAACCTAACAGTCCCCCCCCCCCCCNAACATAATGCTATTGCACCATTGCAGGAAGACGCAGCGTTCTTTTGGAGAAAAATATGTGTTTTGATTGTGGACGAGAAGGACATTGGGTAAAAGATTGTTCAAGTCGAGGGTGTAGATCCTGTCAAGGAGAGAAACACAATCATCTCCCAAAGGTAAAAGTCGGTACAAAGCACCTCGTCAGCCATCAAAAGAAAAGCACATTGACACAGAAGTTGTCGGCGGCGAGCACGTGCCAAAAGGCCCAAAAATACGCACACACGCACAAAAGGAAAGAAAATCCAGTAAATGGTACACTGACAAAAGTCACACAAACGCACTCAATAGTGACGCATACGGAGCAGAACAGCAGGAGATGCTCTCCTCCGCAGGAAATACAGGCTGCCATAAGCGCAGCAACAGCACACACACCCGCCACAACGCTTAATGCGGAGAACAATGTGCTGCTCTTAACGGGAATAAGGAAATCATGGAACGTAAAAGAAGAAAAATGGCAGACAGTCGAAATACTCTTTGACACCGGGGCTGACCAATCATTTATCATTCGTACCCTGACAGAAGATTTAGGCCTCACTCCTGAAGAAAAGAAAAATTCAAAGATATACACGTTCGAATCCACATCACGTACCCCGATGACATGTGAAGTGACACACGCAGACATTAGTGACAATCAAGGTGCAAAGCATAAAATGCGCTTGCACGCAATCCCAGTGCTCACCGAGAAAGGTGCGAGAATGGGCATTACCTCCCAGGACTACGACTTTATAACTAAACAACATAGAGCTCTCAATAAGTTTAACACGCGCGGAATCCGCTCCGCGAATTCTTCTGGGATTTGGCCAAAGTGGGGACTATTAGAAGCGGCCTCCCCGAGCTACATGCCACTTTCAGGACTGAAAATTAAACCATCGAAACAAAGATACCTGCTAACAGGGAAGTAGCAGTTCACAGAGCAACCCTTTGTAACGGATCAAAACTTATGCGACTCTTCCAGCATGATAGCAATGATTGAAACCTTTACAAATGAAGATGACGACCTAGCGCGATGAGATAGATACCGGATAACGGATAACAGGGGAATGTACGAACTCAACGGGAACAAAAAACGCTAAAAAATCAGCAGCGAACCAACAGGTACTGACCTTCTTCAACGACACAATAGAAAAGAGATCCGATGGGTACTACGTTCGCTTACCTTACAAACAAAACCACCTACCTCTTTCTTCAAATAAAGCTATCGCGATGAAGCGCCTCTGGAGCGTCCTGAAGACGTTGAAATCTGACCCCAAACGTTTGGAGAAATATAATAACATCTTTGAAACACAACTGAATGGATCATTATTGAAAAGTACCCGTTCGCCAGTCCAAAAACAACGAAGTGATCCACTACATACCACGCCAGCCAGTAGTAACGCCTTATAAGCAACCACTAAATTGCGCATGTTTTTGACGCCTCCTCACATTTCAAGAATTACCCTGCTCTCAATGAAGCCCTTCACAAGAGCCCCCTCATCTTCCCGGGAATCTGCGCAATGTTACTACGTTTTCGAATGTCAGACCCTGTTGTCACAGCAGACGTAGAGAAGGCATTCCTTCAATTCTATTTACATGAACTTCTTCTGGGTGCGCGATTACAAAACGGATCTTGAAGAGGGAAATGTAGTAACATTTTGATTCATATGGACTAAACGTCCCACCATACCTCCTAGAGTCAACAATCGATTACCACCTTCGCAATCCAGTGTACGATAAAGCTATAGCAGAAGAGACTGCTGAAAACCTCTATGTAGACAATCTCATCCTAGCTGCAAATATCCCAAAGTAGGCAACTGGCAAAGTGCTACTCTCAAAAGAGATTTCTGCGAAAACGAATATCAATCCACGCGAGTTTTTGTCTAATAGTAAAAGCGTGAGTGAAGAATGATCAGAAGTAGCTTGCGCATCGGTGCAAAATTAAAAGGTACTCGGTATTCCTTGAGATAGTAAGCATGACAAACTAACGAGAAAAGCAGAGTCGCTGCTTGACTTGAAACGCTGCAGTTCGCTAGGAAAAGCAAAAAGAGGTAATGCTCTAGTAATGCTCGCTATCAGGAAATTGATTAACCGTCTTCCTCAGTCACAGAAAAATACAATAATCCAAAATATCCTAGAAATCAGGTATTTTCCAAATTCCACCGGAGACATTGACGGGGAAACCTTGGCCGCATCACGAAAAACGCTAATACACAGCCGCCAACTGATATACGTCACAGAGAAATATCAAAGACGTATGGACAATAGACTAGCCCTTTTTAAAGATAGGTATGGCACGTGGGGTAAAAGGCCGCGGCAGTAGCTCTGCCCTGGATGATCACACAAAAACCCCGTGTTCATATACCCGAAGACACAGCCAGCAAGCCTCATCATAAAATGAGCGCATGGAGAATATCATCAAGGAAATGAACATACGATCGTAACAGTACGCTCACTATACTGGGTCCCTAAATCAGAACAACAAGTCCGTCACCTAGTAGAGAAGTTTGTAGCTTGTCGCAAGTTCAATGGTTTACTCTATGCTTGCCCACCGATTGAAAACTTACCCAGTCGCAGAGTACTCCGTAGCCGCACATTCCGACATGTAGGCCTAGACTTCTTTGATCTTCCAGCAGTGAAATAAAAAGAGGAAGAACTCTCAAGTTATGGATGCATATTTACATGCGCAGTCACGCGTCTGATTCAATTAGAACTAAAACGGAGCATGCCAACGGAACACTCCTTGAATGCGCTCCGAAGGTTTATAGCCAGAAGAGGGGTACCCTCGACAATTACGAGTGACAACGCTCCCACATTCCTTCACAGCGCAGAAATCTTATGACCGGGTTCCGTCCCGTTACCTAATTCGACCATCAGAGGAAGCATTGCCCAGAAAACAATTGAACGGAAAACATCACACACCTTGGCAAATTGGCTTTTATGAACGCTCAACCAAGTCGATAAAACATGCCTTCTACAAGTTAATCAGGGGAAAACCGCTACGCTTAATGGATAACCTCATCACAATTCTGGCAGATAGTTGAAGCATGTTTAAACTGTAGGCCTTTCTATTATCAGGGATCTGTATCAGATAGATTGGACTCTATCCGCCCCATTGACTTCCTCCAGAAGGACATTGTCTAGACATTTCTTTATGACACAACTGACCACACAAAAGATCTAGATTATCTACCTCCAGGGTAAATTCCTTCACTAGCCACGAAAACCGAGGTAGAGCAGGCACTACGAACATCGTGCCAGTTCACAGAACGCTTTTGGATCATCTGGCAAAAAAATTATTTCACCGGTTCACGCGAGACACATAAAATACCTTTCCTCCTCACGCCCTCACTAAACCCCAAAATGGGAGGTGTGGTACTCGTCAGTGACCCTGTAATCCCACGAAACAACTCGAGAATGGCAAGAGTCACGAAGACACCCGTAGGTTCGGTTGGACAAATTAGAGAAAGAGAGCTGATTACGAGCACGAGACGAAAAAGCAAAAGTCAAGTCAACCTACTTGTACCTTTGGAAAACCACGACAACACAAACGGCAACTATCGATCGAGCAATGATTCTATGAATCACGCGATCGAAGACCAATCTGTCCCAACAACAAACCATCCGCTCAATTTGCGCACATGCTCCAGGATTCGGCAAAATGATCAGAAAACACGTGTTAATGTCGTCAGAAAAGCAC
>UZAF01016127.1:155350-173338 GCA_900617895.1 Haemonchus placei
AGCATGTGTGTTTCACGCATTTATTCAAAGTTTTGCCGTCAATCTTGAGTTTCTTGCAGGCATCTTACACATCCCTAATACCCTTCTATCAAATGCTCTTCGGAGTTTGAAACAAAACAGAGTCACTCAATTGACGTGCAGAACCACTTTTTCTGGATATGGGCAAGGAGAGAAAATAAAGGCAGAAATAAAGGCGTTCACTCGAACAACGTCAGAAAAGATTAAGACAGCCTTTAATGAAATGAAAAAACACTTTGCAAAAATGCCGACGGGGAGCAAACCCGCGATCTCTGCCTATAAAGCGAGGCCACTACCACTGGGCCACGTAGGCAGTTGATATTGCAGCGACGAGTTCGCTTATTCAATTGGTACTACTATCGAGCAAATTTCGAGCTCCCAACTTCTTGAGGAAAAACATTTTGCAGTTCCAATTTCCACTTTCATAAACAGCATTCAAAACCCTATCGATTCATCTGGGTCCCATTCAAAGTGCCACGGTAAGTAGACTACCCCTCCCTGGTCAGTGGAGAATCCTCACTATTCGATACCATTTGCAACAAAACTTAATCAATGACCGCCAGTTATCCAGAACTCTTAACTACTAATATCTCTGTAGAGAAAAAGGTCCATGGATTACATCTGATAATGGTGTTATCATCACACGAAACATTTGTGAGTACCGCCCGAGGCTTTGGTTGCCTAACAGCTGAATCTTCATAGGGTATTCATTTTTAGGAAAGAGGAGATCAAGACTTCCAATCAGAGGCTTGAGCTTCGATTTACACTGAATACCATTTTCTGTGCTCTTTTAGTCCTGCGTAAAATTTCGTGTAAAGGAAAATATTGTTTGTTTCGAAGAAAGAGTAGAGAGTTAGCCGATTACTACAACTTTGTCGAAGATGGAGGGAAGCTCGGCGTAAGCCGGACGAACCGACTGGTATAATATATATTCCGGCTTGGAGGATGAATCCTCAACACTCTGTATGTGTTCCTCCTAGAAAAAACCGAAGTCCAATTCAAATGCTTTCGCGCCCTATTGCTGTCGAGGGTTCCTGAAAATTATTAATAATGATGATTACAAGGTGGATTAAAGGTTCTCTCCAATGAAGAAATACAAAGTTCAAGAACTTATCCAAATTGTTGAGGCATACCTTCCAACCTAACAAACACCGATACCTATCGGTTTGTTTCTCTGTCTGTTTGTCACCGTTTTATATCAGGCCTTGCTGAAACCGTATTGGAGCAGGTTGGGCAACTCAAACAGATAGATAAGCTGAACTCCTTGAACGGAATCCCATAGTCGGCGAAGAATTTCAGTTTCCTTAATTTTCTGTCAGAGATGCTTTCGAGATTTATTCATTGTTTTTCTATAATAGTTACTTCCATGTATATGCTCGTTTTCGAAATTCCTTTTCAGGCATTGAAGATTATGATCCCTACGGGAATATGTAAACGAATCTCCATTGTTCACAGCATGGCAGTTGATAGCTGCGATTCGAAAAGTAAGCACTATATCATATGCATTACATCAATGAGAAGATCTAGGAATCGTGACTCGAACCTCATTAAGAATTCAAACATCAGTGCGATGAAATAGTAGTGGTACATGCTGTTTATGAAGCGTTTGGTTCAATGTGGAGCATATGTGGAAGCAAAAAAAATGTTCAGGAGAAAAGAAAGAAACAGATGTTTCCTTACTTCTTCGAAAGTTGTGCTAGTATCAATGCAAGCGCTCGCCAATCTATGGCCTACGCTTCTGAGAGAAGTGGTTTCAAGGAAAAACATCGTTCCAGGGCAGCTTAGTCGATAATTTTCCATTTTTCAAGAGCAACACAATGCCGCCTGTTTCCGCTTCGAAAGGCTGTAACAGCGACAGGCAAAAGCTACTTACTGAGTTCCTGTCTAATAAAACGGTAATGAAGTCTTGGGGCGTCAAACCATTCTTTCGAGCCCTCACGGATTTGACTTCCCTTCAGAATCGTAGTGGCGTGTTGAATTCTTATGTGAACTATACAATGACTTACGGCAGCCAGACGATGTATTAGGTTGATCGAAAAGTCGATGGGGTTTTTGAAAGGTGCGGAATTTTCGATTTTTGACCTACATCCATGATCTATCCTGTGGTAGTTGTAGAACATTTTGAAAGCTCCTCCACAAAAGGTACGCAATCGTGCGTGCGCCTACATGAGCTTGAACCATCATCTTTTGAGTGACGCCGCGGCACTGGAGCGACAGCAACAGTCCACAACACCAATAGTGCGTTGGTGGAGAACACTACTTCCATCGCTACGGTCCATCGCTAGTTCGCTCGCTTTTAAGTAAGAGGACACAGGCTTTGAAGACTAGCCTTGGCCTAGACACGTCTTCGCCGTCGACGACTACGTTATTCTCGACGCCGTCAAAGAGGATCCGGAAATCAACGCTCGCAGACTTGCGACGAGACTCGGATGTGCCTAAACAACAGACGTCAGTCGCCTTCAAGCCCTCGGTTACAGAGAATAGCTGACTCGATGGATACCTCATGTCTTGAGCGATAGCATGCGGAACCTATTATAGTTAGTGGAAATGAAAGCTAAAGTCAAAAAGACCGTGCCGTCTAGTTCCCGCGATGAGAACAGCTGCCAACGCAAGCCAGATCAGGCCTCCACCCCAAAAAGTTTCTCCTTCGCTGCTTCTGGCTTTGGAAAGGAAGCTGTACCACAAACTGTCAGGCAAGGCCATTTCGTAACGGCTTCCTATTACGCTGATCAGTTCCAAAAACTTGCGGAATCGGAATTGGCGAAAAAAGAGCCCAGGCGCACCTCCTCCACGACAACGTTGAGCCTCATATATTTAAAGAGACCCTTGCAAAAGTGGAGGAGCTAGGCTGGAACAAGGCTACACATCCATCCGCTTTACCTGACTCCCTCAGACTACTTATCGCATTCATTGTGGGTGCTACTGGATAATTCGAATTGTTGACATCTTAACTCCAATCCCACTGAAACTGCATTTATTGCAAGCTATCAAAAAATATGTGGCATATTGGGAAGCAAACTGTTGACAAAACGCGATAACAACTCAGCACACCTGGAAGCCGTTCGTGTTCTATGGCAGTCTGACAGCTTGTCAGAGAGAGATCGACTCCCTCCCTGAGAAACTGCGGAAGCCGCCGAAGTTGGCAATCGTATATAAAACATTTGTAAACTTCCTTATTCTTTTTTTCCGAAGACATTCGAACGCCGCTACGATTGGGACGGGGTTCTTTGAAGGAATCTTTTTTATCCTACAATTTTCCATTTTGACATTTAAGAAGCTCTTCAGGAGAAGCTCAAGAACTTGAGGAGTGTTTGACATCAACATTCAGTAGTCAGTTATGCTAACCTACAATCCCGAGAAGAAGTAATTCTTCTGTGAAGAATGAGAAAGTGCATCAGATGGAACTCAGTTCCTGCTGAGTTCTTCTCGCTTTGTTAAGCTTCGTTTACGTCCAAACACGGCCGTTTTTATTTTTCGACATTGTTTTTCGACAACTGATGGAAATACAAGATCAGTGCAGTGAGACACTGTCATCTCACATTAGGAACACTTGTTCAATCTAAATAGCTTACCAGGGAAGGATCCTAGGTCGAGGTGGCCGTTTGAAGTGAGACCTGCACTGCTAGATGTATTTTCGGATGCTGACTTCAAATCTACTCTCCAAAATCGCCAAGTGATCCTCTGAATGGAGTTATGAGATGGTTCTAGGGAGGTCTAACCAAGCGAACCTGAATTACATGGATGTGACAGGCTCACTAGCTGCGAATTGGAGCAGGGAGGAGCGCTGTATTATCGAGAGACTAGGTTTCGGGTCCTGTGGTGGGCGAGAATTTTGCATTGTATGTATACAGTTTCTTCCATAAGGCCTAGAAATTCCTTTGATGTTGATTTTATCGTGTTCTACGACCTCCTGATAGTTGTGGTGACAACGTTCTTACCCAAACCATGCAATATCGCTTCAATTTTTTTCATGTCTGTTCACGCTATACTCATAGTGGGCGAATGTCAGAGATGGAACTCTTGACGGGTCAACCAAGCCTTCCATCTTTGCGGGGTCGATTATTGGTACCCGACTCGTCTGGATAGATGAAAGCACTGGCCTGTACATTGCATGGTCACCGCGAATCACTGCATAGAATACACATGCATTCTACACGCCATTATGTACATAATCGAGTGCGGGGCGCGTCCCAAAGGCAGAATCGATCATCGCCAAAGGCTTGATTATTTCAATCCTCTCTCTCTCTCGATAAAATTCGGGACAATATTTACACTCCGCAATCTCTGGCCCCAAGAGATCGCACGGAAGTAGATGAAGTAATGCGGCTGCTCTCTGTAACCACCCACTCTTTTGCCACTATGCCTTGCCTTATCATTAATGGTCCGTAAGTCAAAAGCCTTTTGTTGTTTCAGAGTGTGTATGATAGTGCGTGGCGACTCCGAACACTTACCTCTATGAAAAGAGGTGAAAGTAATGAACAGCCCGTACCACGGGGTTGATACTACCAGTCATAGCTCATTCTTGGCCGTTTGAAAATATCGTCATCACTTTACATACAATAGCTCCCAACGTGAACTTTTGCTTATTCGCTCGAAACTTAGCTTGCTATCACCTACCCATCTACTTTCAGCTTTGTGCTGTTAGGTTTGGAGACATTACCCTTGTCCATGACACGTCGCCTGCTACTTGAGCACTCACCTCGGCCTTTTTCGGCACACGTAACAATTCTGTTTTCGCCCACAAGCAAAAAACATCGATGATATTGCATCAATTGAGTAAGGACGTTGTCACCACAACTATCAAAAAATCGCAAAACACGATAAAATCAACACCAAAGGAACTTCTACGCCTCAAGGGACAAATTTAACGTAATGCAAAATTCTCGCCCACCACAGAACCCTAGTCTCTCGACTATGAATAGTCACCCTTGAGGCTGTCACATCCATGTAATTCGAGGTCGCTTATATTAGATCTTCCTGAAATCACCTCATGACTCCATTCAAATGATCGCTCGGCAGAATTGGTTTGATTTGAAATCGGCATCCGAAAACACATCTAGCATAAAGATCTCATTTCAAACGGCCACTTCGCCCTAACATCCTTCTCTGATTAGATTGGTGGACTGCCATCATAGGGACATGATATTTTTCATTATGTTTCCAGCTGAAGTGTGATGCCCCGTTTGAGCTCTGATAAATAAATAGGCGTTTTGAAATGCATTGATGGGGGAGCGGTATGGCGTTTTGTGGACCTGTAATTTTACAAAAAATCTGCAATGAAAAGTGCACCTGGGGGCGTTGTCCAGAGAGTGGATCTGAATAAGAATATAGAATAAACTTCCTTAGCCCCGATTAGCCTGTTTTGAAATGAGTAATTCGTCCGGTTCATTCGGGACTCAACAAATCTTATCAGACTGGAAGAAAAATGTACAAGATTTGACTTTGACAATTACATACTACTGTATTTATTGGGTTCAGTTCGGAGACCATTCTGCAGTCTATTTCAGTCCAATCTTCTGTCAACCTTCGCATGTTCACTACATCGGGAACTTTCAATGATCCTCTGTCCAATGACCAATGATAATAATTTTTTTATTCAGTCACTGTGATCAAACAAAACACTATCCTGCCAGAGATGGAGTATCCCGAAGACCTTTCGGCTGCACTTGCTAACGAAGAAGAGATCTACAGAGAGTTCGGGGGTTCGTTTACTGAGACACTTCCTATAAGGATGTTTTTGACAAACAGAGGGTGAGTGAATTCTCTGCTTATAGTGAAACTTGGAATTAGGCATAGGATGAATTGGAGCTTTGGCAAACGATTTTCAAAACGAGGCTATAAGGACGAACGTGCAAGCTTGTCTTAACAAGAGGAGAGTGTGTCATCTGCAAATCGTCTTTCAGCACAATACGACGAAGCGAATTTCGAGAGTACATGTCATGCCGAGGTGCAACTGGCGATTCGGGGCACGCATAAACTGATAGGAGCTGGATTCAGGCTCGCTGAAAGTAAAAGCAAACTGCAAGTTAGTAGAGTCAGTATTCGATTGGCAAGAAAGTTCTGCGACAAAACATTCAAAGCTCCAAAAATTCTTCAAAGCTTCAAGAATTCAAATCAAAATTCACCGTGAACACGATAGCAGAGGTGATAAACTTATAGGACATTCAATCAATACATGAGTGAATAAGGCACGCATGTGAGCTTTCGCAACTTTACCATCGAAGATTAAACAACACCAGATTCGAACCACCACCTTCTACTAAACAGGTCAAGGAAGAAACGCAGGTGTAGCGGCTGAAATTATCAGGTTCTTATTCGCTGGAAGCAATATTCATCGCTCAACAGTCAAAATTGGTTGAATCATCATCCAGAACCATAATTCAGGTTCTTACAGAACGATCACGCACAGCGAAACTTCGCTTTAGACACCCGAGGGAATTTCCCGAACTCGCCTGGTTCCAGGTTCTTCATAAGTGCGGAGCGTAGCCCCTTTTATTAGGTCGTGAAGAAAGTTCTTGCGGTTTTTGACGCCCAATTTTCAAATGCTCGCCGCGATGTTATTTGCTATTAGATTTTTTGCAAGTTTTATACCATTCTGAAGCGCATTTCTCGTTCTATCCAAATATATAATCGGTTTTGCCCTGGAGTGATCCTGGGGTTTTTTAGAAGGCCGAAATCAGCATGGACAAACGACAGATCCGCATGATTTTTCTTTTCCAATCCAAATTGGGCAGGAGTGCGACGGAAACGGACAGGGATATAAACGATGACTTAGATCTAGGTACGATGAATCAACGCACAGCACAGTGGTGGTTTGAAAAATTTCGTACCGGTGATAAGAGCCTGGAAGATGATGAGCGCAGTGGGCGGCCATCGGCCGTTGGCAACGAACAATTGAGAGCGTTAGTGGAAGAGAATCCACGTACAACGCTGAAGGATATTGGCTCAAGATTGAGTGTTTCTAGCAGGACGGTTAGCATCTCATGCAGGAGATCGGGAAGTAGAAGAAGCTCGATAAGTGGGTGCCGCATGAGTTGACTCAGCACCAGAAAGACCGCCGCTACGAGCTCGCCTCCGCCTTGCTTCTGCGCAACAGGAACAATCCATTTCTAGACCGTATTGTGACGTATGATGAGAAAAGGATTCTGTACGACAACCGGCGACGATCAGGCCAGTGGCTGTACAAGGATCAAGCCCCACGACATTTTCCCAAGCCGAAGCAGCATGGAAAGAAGGTCATGGTGCTCTTTGGTGGTCTGCAGTCGGGCTGATCCACCACAGCTTCATGGATCCGGGAGAAACCGTAACAGCCGAAAAGTTTTGCCAAGAANTTGACGAAATGCATCGAAAACTCCAGCTCATGAGCCCGGCACTGGTGAATAGGAGGGGGCCAATTCTACTCCACGACAACGCTCGGCCTCACGTCGCACAACTTACCCTGAGAAAATTGATGGAGCTAGGCTATGAGGCTCTCCCGCATCCGCCATATTCCCCAGACCTTACCCCCACAGAATACCATTTCTTTAAACATCTCGACGCTTTCTCAAGGAGAAATGCTTCAAAACCCAACATGATGCTGCCGCGGCATTCGACGATTTCATCGCCTCTAGATTTCCGGACTTCTATGCGAATGGGATATTCGAACTTGTTTTTCGTTAGCAAAAGTGTGTCGATAGTAATGGTTGTTATTTCGATTGATGAAGTTTCGTTAAAGCCGAGATATATGCATTTGAAGTTCGAGGCGCAAAACCGCAAGAACTTTCTTCACGACCTAATAATTACCATGTGCCTCGCCTTCTCAAGCGTCCTGATGGGAAAAGTTCGTAACTTAATATTTATATTTGTATCTGCTTATTACACAGGCACTTCACATAGAGAAACAAAAACACAATAATCACAAACTGCACACAGCAAACTGCAGTGCGAAACGAAACTGTAGAAAACATTTAAAAAATGGAGTGAGATACTTGCCGAAAGCGGCCTTGAAGGAACACATTCTACCGGCAACTACTCCCAATCTGATCAGCCTGTCGAGCTCTTCCGTAGTCCCACTCTCAAAGAAATGGTGCTTGACATTCGACTTCACTCTTTGATTCTGAGAACGGCAGTCAATGAAGCCCCTAAATCACAGCTTCTGGCTTCTGGACAAAAGGCATCAGTGGTTCACTTGACGGATAAGGGGAGGCTGTGATCCCTCTGGTAAATACATTCCTTATACCTGTTTAATTTGGAAGATTTTAGAAATGACCCAAAACTATTTCCTTTTGTCGCAAAACTTTCTTGCCAACCTATTGACTTCATAAGATATGAGAGTCACTACGTTTTGATGATGTCAAAATTAGCATGGAAATTCTCGCGTCCTGTGTTTGCTGAGCTGGTATCTAAAGCTCCATATTCTAGGTTTCCGGTTACCATATTCTCCGTTCAAGGAAGAAGAGAGCAGGAAATCTCTCAGAAGGAGAAAGTTCAGGATCTTTGAAGGATCGCCCTGTAAGCATGTACAGGCGAATTCTTATTATAACGTTATTTTCACTCCTGCTTCTCTACTGTTAATCAAACTTCCTGGAAGAGGTGCAGTGATCTTACGCCTGAACTTAGAGCTGTCGCAAGCTTCTAAGGCTTCTCAATATGGTTGCTCGAGCTTGGAGTGTTTTTCAAACGAACCTGAACACAGGTCTCTCGCTGGCCTTCAGGAGAATTCAGGACTCGCATTGAGACGGATACCCGTGCAATTCAACGATCGCCGCAAAATTTCACAATATACCCGAACCATCTTTTACACTCGATTAGAATGGCCTTTGCAGAAGCGTCTTCGAGTTACCATTAAACATCACCTCTCATTCTCCTTCTTATTTCATGACGGGATTGTTGGCTATAATTTTGAGGTACCTCTTTCTAGTCGGAAAGCGGAAGTATAGGTTGAGAACAGTTCATCGGTAGTGAAGAAAAATGACCCGTCGATTTCGAGAAAAATAGAGCCTCTTAAAAGTTGGGAAAACAGAGTTCAGGCTGCCATGACGGAAATGCCAGATAAAGGGTATCCGGCCAAGAAGCATAAGAGGCAATCTTTGAGCCTTTATAATGTCCTATGTATGCCGTTTTCCGACCTGACAACGTCACATGCGGTATACGAGGGGCCACAAATTCATCCTAGGGGTTTTTCTCATTAGCCATTTTTATCGTAAACTGTGCCTTTAGGTGGTACTATTCAGCATACCTACCCCGAACTTAGGGAAGCCTTAGGGCAAGAATCTCGAATAAGCCGAGCTAAGCCGAAACTCCTCCGAATTCAACATTCTTCTCTTTGTTCCTGAACATTTCTGATACCGCTTGCATTTTTCTACACAGATTTCAGACCATATCATTCACCATATTAATTGCTCGACGGAAATGAAGGCATACTTACAAAAAGCTCAGGAGTTGGGAGGTTGAGAGCGTGAGAAAGACATGAGATAATAATCTGTTGCTTATCAGCATAGTTTCTGCTATGTTTCTGCTATGTTTAACTGCTAACCAATTGTCCTCGATGTTCGATTTAGCCAGCATTACTTTGGCTTATCTGTTCGGATTTTTCAAATACGATGTAATCAGCAATGGTGAATCTGTGCATTTTTCAAGATTTTCTCACTATGAGTTAGGTGTGGCGACAAAGTGGTTTTCTGCGGAGTCAGGAGCACCTGCCCTGACTTTGCTCGTTAGCCTGCCACAAGGTGTTGCAGTCCTAGCGCCGTTAATTCCGCGACTAGCACATAGACTTCAGTCGACCACCGGATTGTCAAGTAATAGGGTTTTATGATTCTGCGTCAATTTCTCATCTCACTGTTGCTGCGGTCACGATACTCCCCTCGTGCCTTTCACGTGCACAATGCTCATACGAAGTAATTAACATGTCAACCCGTGCCTTATGTCAAACCAGTCGGATCGTCCGGGTAATGACGGGCTCTCCTCCTTTCCGTGTTCAACTTGGCCACTGGCCTGTATTACTTCGCTCCTATCCAAATGAACAGGAGTTATGATTTTACGGCTAAACAAACACACACACACACACATCGAAACATTGTGAGAGAGATAGGTACTGGTTGCGCAGGATGGAAACGGTGGGTAGTCCTTTGGAGACACCGTGTCGAAATGAGCGTTGTCCTCGTAGGGTTAAGTTACATAGCTGCCTTTTGCTACTTCTTACAAATTTCTATATTCGCTCTCTATAATCATGATCAACCATTTAAGTCATCACTCCCATATGGGCGTTTTGTTTTCCCAATACTGTTTTTCAAGGATGCAAGTGCTTTTACAAAATGCCCGATAAATATTTTGGTAAGACAACCCATAGTGGAACCGCTAGAGTGCTTGCATTATGCAGCAAAAAAATGAATATAAAATTTAGAGCAGAATTTGAACGAATACTGGAAGAACAAGAACGCGAAAATAAATAGAAAAACATCCAGTGTGACGGTTTCTTGCGCGGGAGGAGAAAGCGACGTTGCTTCGACGGTTAACTCCCCGACAAGTTTTCCCAGGCTCCTTCAAGTGGAATTTTCCGTTCGTTGAGGAGAGATTCTTAGAACTAGGTTTCACCTTGCGCAGAGGTCTTAGCGTCGCGAAATTGAGCGAATAGTTTTCAGAAAAAATCTCGAGCCTAAGTGGTTTCACGTCTTAGATTTTGACAGCAGTTTTTTCCAGAAGGGCTTTCGTTTGCTCTTAGCGTATCATCTAACATTGAAATACCCAGTCGGTACGCCCGGCTGACGGCTAACGTCGGACTTCCCTCCTTCTTTGACAAAGTTGTAGTAATCGGCCAACTCTTCACTCCTTTTTTGGAACAATTAATAATTTCCTGTACACGAAATTTGATACAGGACTAACGAGCAGTGCAAATGATATTGAGTTTAAGTCGGTGCTTACGCCTTCAATTGGAAGTGTCGATCTTTTGCTTTCTTTCCTGAAAATGGATACCCATCGAAAATACATGTGTTAAACAACCAAAGCCTTGGGCGGTACTCACAAATGTTTCGAGCGACGAAAACACCATGATCAGATTTCGTCATCAATGGGCCCTTCTCTTTACGAAGACATCACTGGTTGAGAATTTTCGTTCGGTGAAGTTTTTTCGCATATGATATCGAAAATAGAGGATCCCTCACTAAGTCACAAACTTTGCTGGGTAGCGGTCGGAACTAATAGCAGGAAATGAACAAAATTCTCATCAGCGTGTCCTATTGCCGCTAATGGGTCCCTATCACTGCACTTACCACTCACTTTTGTCACCCTACTCCAGCATTCCGTTTTATCGAATGAAGCATTCTGGACGGTCAGAACTACATCGTAAATACCAAAGACGTTAGGATTTTTATCGGTAGTTTGTTCTTGCTCCTTATCTTCCCTACCACATCTTCACTTATCGGTTATTATCGTTTCTGCACCGAGTACCTACGAGCTCGTCATATCCTCCATCACTTATTAAAATGCCAAGGTTCCACTGTTAACCCGAAAAGTGAAATCCTACTAAATTGCAAGGCTCTAGGTCCACGTAAACAGTAGCTATGAATTTTCGGTGGGACACGCACACGGACACACAAACAAAACACACGGAAACACAAACAGATACACCAAGAAACCAATAGATACACTTAGAAATTATTGTAGTGGCAAGCACATACGTTTATTAGTGAGATATCAATGAACACTTTCAATAAGAAAACACGACAAGTTAAGTTTATCTCTACGCACTGGCTAGAAAAGTCCTTGCCTTACAAGCGCCTCGGCACTTTTCGTCCCCAAAGTGTCAGCGAAAAAGGTGTCCAGGCACCCATGATACGACTGTGATCGGGTGACCGACAGCTTCAGGTTCCTGCCTCAATCGTCGTCCCGCAGACGTGCCCAAAAAGTCGTCGCTGCAGTGCGAGGTAGCCATCAGGGAGATAGTCTCGCAGTGTAATCATCGAGCATGCCTCTGAATGTACTTTCCTTCGGGTGAAAGAAGATAAATTGCAAATCGAGGCAACGGATGTCAGGCCGATGTCACAGGGAAGGGCTGGAAGTCCAGTATGACGACGGCAGATGCCACCAAGAAAGTACAGGACAAGCGAATAAAAAGTCTATTAAGAGCGGAATGATGAATGATGACAATGCACCGCACACTACGATGTTTTGCTGCCAGCATGGCAAACTTACACTCAGACGGCGCGTAATCCTCGGAAACGGTAATGCGCGTCCGATTCGCGCATTCAGAACGTGACGCCCAAAGCACCAAAAAGTCGTGGACATCACAACTTGAAGCAGGACTTTTACGGCAGTTGCTCTGAAGGTTTGGACAGGAATCTTGTATTGCACATCATCAACTTCCGAATTTGTTACCAGAATTTGGCATACATTGTGGATACTCCTTCTAGCTTTTACTGTTCTTTTCTCTTTGAAATCTCTCTTCATCTTCTCTTTGATATACACACACATTACCCGAGCGCAAATCGTCGAATGAACGAGAAATATCTTTTAAAAGCAAATTAACTCCCAAAGAACGCGTCTTTACGCTGCCTTAAAATTTACATCACTCAAACCTTCAGAAGATATTCAGCTACTGGTGTGAGTGCCTATTTCATGTTCCCTGAAACGGAGCTCTTTCGTAAGGCGTTGAGGCGATTTGTACTTCCAAATCTGATGAAGTGTCCTTTCGTGACTAGAATAGAAATACCGTACATAGCAAACATCAGCTTGATAATGAGCCAAAGTTTGGAGCAGAAGCGGTGGCAGTTAAGTAGAGCTTTCTAATTGAAATGATTTACAACGTGACTATCGCGTTCACCTCATATGAACGAGCTTTTAAGGATGCAGATACTATGAACGACATTGCTCGTTAGCATCAGTTCTTCTCAATTTGTTTGATCTGCTTGTGCACCATTCCTCCCGTGATCTGCGGTATAGCCTTTCATGTATGCTCAATCATAGAGTTGAAATCGCAGACACTGGTCTTTGAGAAAGAATGATGATCCGGTGCTGTTCATTTCTATTAGGTTGTAACATAAGTTCGTAGAGTTTTTCACAAAGATTTCTCTGAACAAAAAGCAATAATTGCAATAATAAATTATTAATTAAGTTATTATAATAGTCAGCCAATACACGAATTGTTTGGCGACCATCTTCCTTCAATAGTGCCTTCAGACGCTCTTGGTCGAATTCTGCAGGTCGTCCGCTTCGAGGCGTGTCTTCAAGTTTAAAGTCGCCTATTTCAAGCTTTGCGAACCATTTTTGTGCAGTAGACACACCTATGTAAGACACCTTCCCTGTACACACTGCATATCTCCCGAGCTGTTTCGGCAAGAAAAGCAGATGTCGAAAATGCTGATTTTTTCCTCCTAGATATTCCATTTCTGAGCCAGAAAAAAGACGAACAGTTAAACTCCCCAAAAAACGGGTAAAACAGTTTTGTAGAGGAAAAAAAGCTCTTTCGAATGAATGTATACACTTTGCTGAAAAACAAAACAAATCGTTGCAAAATAACTCCAACGCAAAACTCTACGAACTTATGTTACAACCCAATACATTGATTTCTACCCGCTCGTCCTCCTCCTTGTTTAATGCTCATGTGCGAGCTGAACGTATTCCACCTTAAATATTCAACTAAGTTGTCAGAATCCTGTATGATTCGGGGTTCATAGCGATATGTACTCATGCTCATGAAATTTTATTTATTTATTTACTTAGTGTGCGTCGACCGACGCGCTTCTATAAAACATCAGCATTAGCCAGGGGTAAAACAGGGTCTGATTGCATAGTAACAACAAACTTATGCATACGAAATGAACTTGCATCCCCTCCAAAGCTTAATTGTTTCCTTTTCCAAAACAGTTTTCTTAGTTCGTAATAGCATCTATGTGAACGCGAAGCTTCTCCGTTTTGGAATGTTAACAGAGTAATAAGTCTACATTATTGCCCTGCACCAAATCTCTGATGCTCGAACTTTTCAGATTTCAAAGATTTCAGTGTGTCTTTGTTAAACACTTCTCATCACTAACTCTTCACAGATGTGTGATTTTTTCTAGCATACCGGATACGACACCTTACGCGCCTCTGTTGCGAGTGTTGGAAGCAAGGCAATTTCTCAAGCAGTTTCGGAATAGATTGAAAAAGAACCCACTACATGCGACATATCGCTGACCATCTCCCGTATAATTAGCTGTGAAATGGTTCCTAGATGATTACGAGATACGCACACGCACATGCAACAGTGAACGGGAGGCATTTTTCAATTGAGCCCAGTAACTTCTAGCCTTAATCTAGTCCATCACCAATGATGTTCCTCAGGTAGCCTTATCTCTAATAAGTGTGAAAGCTTCCAGTCGAGTAGGTCTCCCTCTGAGGAAAGTACGTAGAATCGCAAGCGAGTAGGCACTGTCTGTCTGAGATTTTCACTCCAATCTGGTCATTTACTTTAATGCTGGGAGTGAGTTATGAGAAAGTAACAACCAGCTGTTGGAATTTAATAGCTCGGGAAGCACTGGGTATTTGGAATAAATTGCCTTCAGTCTTGAAATTCAGGTAAAAACGTGCAATACAGATACGAAAGTTTTGGAAATTGCAGAGACTCCACTCTCCACGTCGGATGTATGTAATTTATCACTTTTCAATAAAATGATTTTCTACAGAATTGTGACACACATTCTTAGAGTAGCTTACAAATGTTAAACGTTTTCTTATTCAACAGACGCAAGAGGACGTGGACAGCCAGCTTGTGGAAGTGAGTTTTTACCTGATGTTTTCGTTGTTTAGAAGTAACAAAACCATTCTAACTCTACAAGAAGCGAAGTGAACCACAACTAGCCAGACATAAAAACAGCAATAAAGGCATCGTCATTTACCGCCCTCACTATTCTTAGAGCATGTCATAGGTCGCAAAATTACGTTAAGAGATCTGCTAAGTTATAACTGAATTGTGACATTACCACCCATTGCAACAGCTCAGTAGACTCAGAAATTGTTGCATTTATGAGGGCCAGTAAACATGCTGAACTTTTGGAGCTCTTCAACTACATGAAACAGGGAGAACTTCTCAGTCGTTAGATTGTCTTGCTATATATTAGGTTGAGTCATAAGTTCCCGGACAAATTGACAATGATGATATTTATCTTGCAATTTTTAAATGACAGTTGCGAACCATTTGAAATATGTCTCATTGGCATCGATGGTCTCCTGCCAATGCTTGGCAGATAGTAGATGTCCTTGCTCCAGAACGCTGAGAGCTGGCCCTTGAAGAACTGCTCGAGTGTCATTTTGATGTCGTAGCAGGTTTGAATGTCTTGACCATCCAAATGAAGTTGGAGATTTGGAAAAAGGTGGTAATCCGAGGGAGCCAAGTCTGAGGAGTATGGAGTATGGGGGGATGTAAAATTGTCCAGTCGAACTTCATTAGTTCAGTTTTGGTCGTTCTTGCAATGTGCGGCCGAGCGTTGCCGTGCTGGAAGTAAACTTTGTGCTGCTGTGGACGCGTAGCTTCGAGATTCGCCTTCGAATTCCTCAGTTGCGTAGTGTAGACGTCTGCGGTCACTGTACATCCTTCGTCTAGGAGCTCCCAGTATTCGACACTGTGAACGCTCCACCAGATGCAGCGCATCATAACCTTCTTGGCGTGTACATCGGATTTAGGAAATTCCTCTGCATCCCCACCACTGTCAAACCATTGAGCACGCCGAAGAATGTTAGAGCAGAGAATCCACTCTAAGTCCAGTGACTAGGCGCTCGAGCCATGTGTGGGTGCCCTTGGCCGTGAGGAGAGGAAGTGCCATGTAGGCGTCCATGTCATCCTGCTTCGAAGCAGAGGCGCTCATCGACCGAGCTTTCGCACGTTGCCGAATAGCTTAATCAACGAACAACTGTGAACCCACCCCACGAGTGACTGCCACTTCACGAGTAATTTGATACGGATCGGATTCAACCTGCCTCCGCATCATGTGCAAATCCAACTCCATTGGGCTTCTCTTCTTCTTCGATGGAATAGTCGCCCTACGCGATTTTCTATATAAAAATTGTGCTTCCAGCAGGAGCGTCCTCTTTGTGAACTTTCTTCATACCTCTATCGCGTGCCACGGGAATAAGTAAAAAAAGAAATAGGATGATGTTGCGGAGGTGCAGTTGCGACGGCTTGAAATCATGGGGCATGAATGCAGGAAAAGAAACAGTTAGGTGTGTTTGTTAGTATGTTTTTGGAAGAGCTTTCTATACTCTACTCAACAATGCTTAACGCGTCCATTTTCGTCACCTCTTTCCCGAGTTATGATCTCTAGAATTCATCACTGTCACATTGTCTGAGGACTTATGATGCAACCTAATACAATGCGTTAGGTAGGTCCTTTGGTTTGTCGTTGTATTTGCGTGGGATCTGTGTGGTTGCGGCATAGAAATCCTATCAAACAATCGACATTGGTAGCCGACCTTCCAAACCGTCCGATTGACCCTGCCATGAAAAATCACTACTCTTGTGGTAGGGGCCGCGCTATGAGAGGCGACACAACCTACACCCCTCGTGACCATAGAGCCTTGCTCGCCTTCTATACGACTTCAAGGACTGACGATACACGTGTGGTTGAAGAAGAATAACACGCTGCAATGAAAGGTAAGGACGAAGTAAAGGAGGAGAAGACACGAGAGAGTTAACACGCAAATATACAAAATTCAATAAAGACGGAGACACAAATACGTAAGAGAGGAAGGCAGCAGTTTCGGCCGAGCTCGTTTGGACCGATTAGAGTCGGTTTCCTTCCTGAGTACGAGTGAGACGGATAGTCGACTGCTAGTCGACAAAAAACCATACAGCACCCAGAACCGACCGTGTTGGGCCATAACATTCGAGGAGTTATCTGTTAGCGATCGGCCAATCCTTGACGGCGCTCTTGCCCTAGCAGTTAGGATAACTGATTGACCACTTTAAAGATGTTTGTGCTGCATCCTGTTGGAACTACGTGCTCTGCATGGCGTTTATTGGGCTTTTCAACAATTTGTCGACGTGAGGAGAGAAAGCGAAAGGAGCTGTCACCCTAGTTTTTCCGCCTCAACTTTCCACGATTCCATGTTTACATAAAGGGCAAATTCATATCTGGCGCCGATGGCAGGGATTCGTGTTTCAAAAAATTCATCGCCATGGCTCGAGAACGATACGTAGCGTACAATAAGATCAAAGGCGTAACTTTCTCCACGCCTTTCACGTTTCAGCATTGGGTACATATGCAATGGCTGCGGCAGATTCCATAATAGAGAGATTTGTCGATTCATCGATAGCGACGTTCGTCGATTCGCCTGGATGAAACTGTATTGAATTTGCATACAAATATTTAGTGACATGAAAGCAAAAGTTTTTGAGTAAAGATTCGAATTAGATTAGTAAAGATTTTACGATTATAGAAGTATTCTGAGAAAACGTGCATAGAAGACGACATCCGCATTTCAAGAAGAATTTTACAATGATATTGATTCTGTATCACAAGCTACATATTCATTATCAAAAGTAAACAGTTCCATTGGGGAGTACCGAAATCTGCTTTCATTCATCGCCTGCCTTGCATCTTGACAGCAAAAATCGTCACTCATCACATTTCGCCACAGCCACGTGAATGTTTCCTGCTGTTGTAATAGGTATCAAACTTACTATCAAAATCTCATCAATCCGTCTTTGATCCATTTGACAAGTCGGGTCGCTCGGCTTACCGTGAGCTTCCTTTCTACTTTTTTGATCATTTTTAAGCGTTTTCGGCGATTTTGATTTGGTACCACTATATACACAGAATAAAACTTATCAGGGGAGTAATATTTTTATAGCAATATGTGCTGTGGCTTAGAACCACTTTTCAACTTTTTTTGTGATTTTTGCAACACAGAATGAAACTCCACAAGTTATAGTGTGAAACCCGTCGAGCAACGTATATTAATCAGTTTAATCGATTCCTAAAAACCTGTCATTCTCGAATCTGGAATCTTGTACCATAC
>UZAF01016128.1:0-14921 GCA_900617895.1 Haemonchus placei
TACACATGCACATACACATGCACATACACATACACATACACATACACACACACCAACAGACACACTTAGCCGATTATATAAGTAGGATGTGATAGCCCCTTTGTTATCTATTCTATGCAACTTTTGTCGTCACATTCCCGTCTAACCCCTAATTTTGATACTTTTTTGAAGCCCTCTATATCTCAGAATTCGTCGATTTTCGCAATTTCTACCCCTTTTGCACTATCACTGCAAATTATCGCGGAAGTGCCTCCAAGGCCCTCCACTCTATGCGATAGGTAATGTATGCAGGGTGAATGATTGACTGTAGAGTAAGCAAACTGACATTTTAATAAATACGGCCAAAAATTTTACAAGTCGCAGTCAAGCTCGGTTTATTGTTGTGACCTCTCATACCATCAATTTCAGGCTTACAACAAAGTCGGGAGGTCATGCAACTTCTATTTATCCTTCTACTGACGAAGGGGTGATAACGATTCCATTTGAAACAGAGTGAGATGGTTATTTCCCTTTTATTTTCCTTCTTCGAATTTCCGAGATATCAGAATCAGAGGATTTTTTTGTGTCGCTCAACCCATCTTTTTCATACACAGTTTCAAATTCCTCAAAAGAGTGGTTCGTCACAAGCCGATGGCTTCTTTTGCTGCAAACGCTCTGAGCCTATCTGATGGTCCTAGTGCTCAATTGTGCCGCCTAGATTTTGAAAGTTGCTGGAGCTCATAATACCGCATATGTACCTTCTACAGGATGCTCCTGAGTCATAAGCGGCTACACCCAAAAACTTCAAAGGCAAAAATAATTCATCGGTTTCACCTCGCTCTTGATCAGTTGCATAATATTTAGATTTCCTAGCAGGTTTTTGTAGTACGCATAGCTGCTGAAATTAGACTCCCAGTAACTTACGGGTGAAAAGAGTCGCTTAATGACATTTGCATGGAGGAGACTGAAGAACATGGTGAGACTGTTTGTGTTTCTAACAGTGACCGTACAGAAGTTATTAAACGATACAGATAAGCAGAATAAATCGAAGGCATGGCCAAAAGGGGTAGAAAGTTCTGTTTCCAAAGACAGGACTACTGAAATAGGCCGTCAGTCGAACTCGATCCTGGGTGACCAATCAAAAAGACGGCAATGGAGCAGAACTTATTGGGGCGGTTTGTCAGGCACAAGCTTTATTGCTATCTTTATCATATGCAAGATGCATTCGTTATTGATCTTGACAGATAGTGTAGGGCCGAGAAGTGCAGAAGATTGCTAACTCACTTGAGGGGAAGCGCGCATCTCTTACGTTTTCTCTGGGAAAAGGTTTTCACGAAAAAGCCAATCCTCGACAAATAAAACGGTCGCGTACTGTTTGGAGCACCAAGAATCAATTCCTCTCGAAAAAGTAGCTATAAGAACATGTCAGCCAGTCAGCAGGTTTCAAAGACACCAAAATGATGTTCATTGAGAAGATCGCACCTGATGTCAAGTTGACATTGGTCGACGGTGCCAGCGTGAAAGTCGTGAAAATTGGCAAAGGCGTGCGCTTGAAAAGCTTACTGATGGGGATACTGAAGCATTCGAAAGTTTTCTCCAAATCGAGGAAGTCTAGGTGGCGGGGTGCACGCTTATCTTGATACCTCTCCACTACTTGTCTACCAATGAAGTTAGCATCCGTTGTGGACCTTACCTGCTTGAAGTCTAATTGCTCCTTTGAGATCGGACCGAGTTCTAAAATGTGAGAGTCGACTCGTTCGTACAGTATGCTCAGTCAACGCGATCTCATGGTAGTAAAAACACTCCATCGCATCTCCGCTTTGATTGAAATGAGGACGATGACACTGCTCCTCCACTCCTCTGACATTATTCTCTGAGGAATTACAGAGCTCAAGGTTCGCGTGAGCCACCTGATCCTGTTTTCCCCCAGCGCCTTCCATGTTTTAATTGGTGCCCCATCTGAATGAACTGCTACTCCAATTTTTTACTTGTCTTATTGTTCGTTGGACGTTATTTTCTGTTAACACTGCGTGGGACCAGCTGTTGCATCTGCCTGGGAGTTGTTCTCTCTGGAATTTTTCGCATAATCTCGCATAATCTAGACGTACACTTTCTTCAGCACTACGTATCATGTTCCATGTAGGCTGTGCGCGTGTGTGTATGTATGGACATTGCGTTTGCGTTTTCGCTGGAAATCGATAGCTCCTGTTCTCCTTGACCAGATCTTCAAACTTGGGAGAATTAAGGCGGAGGGTCAACTTTAAAAACAAGTTGTTGAGCCCGACGATCAGACTGGTATCCTCAATTAAAATCTAGCATGTTTTACCATCAGTGCTCACCGTCCATCTTTTATAACGCTAATTTCAGACCCCATGGCTCGTCAGAAGTTTTTGATGATACTACCGCTAATCCTCTCATTGAGACTGATGAGAAATATAATACAAAGTGATTCTGCTAACTCTTTTCTTTATGATATTGTGATTTGAAATTTTATTTTCCCTTTACGAAATTAAGCACACCAAAATCCACTTAACTAGAGTCAAGCTTGAGTCAGAAAAAAAAAAGTCAGAAATTCTCTGGATGTTTAGATATGTGGGTGGAGACTCAAGGAAAATTGCTATGCGCAAAAATAAGAAGAAATCCAAAACTCGAGAACCTTTAATGTAAGTTTTGTTTGACAATTTCATGCTGGCAGAACCACTTCAATGAAGTACTTCATGTACCTTGGTAAATAATAGCGAACATCGTTTTCGTCCATGGGTGAGCATATCATCATCGAACTTTACAAATAACCAGGTTGAAACAGTTGCGGCTTCCGGGACAACTGAATTCCATTCGAAGCTTGGTTCCTGGTCCGCATTTATATAACCTAAAAGACGGTTATGTCGGTGATTGTTGTTCATGTGAAATAGGAGCTACTGATCATGAACGCTCTTCTTGCGAATTGTCAGGAAAACCTTCTAGACGATGTAGTTTCTCGTAAAGAATGTCGTAGTGAACAACAGCTCACGATTATTCTGGGGCATTGATATATTGATTGACTATTAAAATTGGGGGTTGGACGGGAATGTGACGATAAAAATGGCGTGGAAGTGTTGTTCTGACGAGCTGTTCAAATGTGTGTCATTGCGTACAGCTGGCTACACTCAGTTGTGCGTACATCCCGGTGCAAACGATGCAACCTTCACAGTCTCTACAATGCCGTGAAAACTCGTCCGCCTCTTGATATGAACGCTGGCTAAGCCGATTTTTGGAGCCTTTTAACCCACTGTTTTTCGACCCGATAACGCACCTTGCACTATTTTCGGAAATCGCAGGTTCATCCTAAGGAGGAACCTCAGAAACTATTTTTATAGTAAAGTGTGTGTTCACAGTGGACTGGTCTTCACTATTATATGGGATGGGAGAGCGCTCAGTCCATTATGCCTTCAACCCGAGACAGCAGGATTTTCTCGTTCAGACTAGAACTCCAAAAAATAAAAATCATGTAGAGTTCTCTAGCGAACTCTAGGTAGGTCACTCACTGGATTTGTTTGGTATTCACATACAACCTCCTCATTCCTTCCAATTTTTATACAAGTAGATATGATCATTATTGAAGTTATCAGGTATCATTAACTCTGACGTTCTTCGGACCTGGTAATATATATGCATATATTTATTTAGTTACATATTTATATTTATATAAGTTCTGGTTATGTACCGGTTTCAGGATAATTGTTTCAATTGGAGCTTTAGTTGTGGCAATTGCCCTGGTTCTGGTTTTAGTTCTGATAGCGATTATAGTCGTGACCAAAAGGAGTGAGTCCCAACATGAGCGCTCTGCTTTCATGCGTTTGATACACCACTTTTGGGGATTTATTTTTCAGGACGTGCGAAACAAAAACCTAAATCAACACCCGTAGCGGTTCGTTTCACTTCAACTGTTCCATCTTTTGTTTGTGATCAAATATCGGCAATGAGCTATTATCAAAGAATTCCATTGAAAATCAAAAAGTTTGCCATCGTTAGGTTGGGGTGATGTAGTTGCAAGTGGCGCGCTATCGCATGCGTATGACTACGGGTTCGAATCCCGGGTCGATCTCTACCTAAGCCAGTCAGGCCTTTCGACCCCTAGAGTGGGCCGATTAATTGATATCAGATCCATCCGGGAGCTTAAGAGCACTGAGCCTGCTACCGCGTCATTGTATAGGCCATATATGCATTCGATGCGCCACTAGGTTTCTGAATGGAAGTCGAATGCCTGGGTGCACATCCTACAGTCAGACTGGATTGATGAACCCCCAGAGGCATTTAACATCGGCTTTACTCTATTGTACAGCAGTTCCAGACTACCGCTAAGGTATAGCTCTTGCACTTTATCGAATGGATTTATCTAAAAATTTTCACGTATTTTTCCTACCTCAACCGGTTTGACATTTCAGGCTAAACAACCTCGTAAGATGGAGAGCGAAGATTTGAACCGAGTTAAGTTCCAGACAGCGGGACCGCTGGTGATGAACCGAAAGCTACAAGGTCCAGTGGTATGTTCCTTTCTGTTTTCATGTAGTGTCTTTTTTATGTATGGAGCAGTAACGTGTTCTGGATGTTTTTTTTTTTGAAGGTTTGTCATCGTCTGTTTGGTTTGTTTGATGCATTGTGAGTTTGCAAGTTCGTCGGTCTCTGTACCCGTTCCATATGCTTCCTATAAGCTCCATTTTATTTTTTTTCTAATTCAAGGGCATTTTCTGATCAGGGCTATAAATTTTTCACATAAGCTGCTGTCGCCACTGCACACACCGCGTCCACCACGACTTTTCATCTAGCCACTTTTTTCGAACCCCTAAATTTTCTCAGTCGTAATGGCTGATCTCAGCTCCGCCCACTTCGAATCAAGTCCCGCCCTGTGAGAATATTCAATCCTCTACGCATAGTTTATTGTGCTCGAACACTTCGGATTTCATAAATTCTACATTTTTTTTTTGATCTTCAAGCGGATTCTCTCCATTCCTGATAACTCGCTTCTCATCCATGCCTATTTTTCTCCGATGTCTGGGGTGCTTCAAAATCGAATTGCAAAGGGTTCCATAACCCTACTCAGCTGCAAAAGCTGTTCCACAGATTAAATCTAGAGTAGGATGCCCTATATCTAATCCTTATAAGTACAGTGTCCTAAATATTTATGGGAAAGCTTCAAATATTGTGTGTAAAAGTTCCTTCTCACGTCGTCGTCGTCGTTGTTGTCGCAGTATATAATAATGAAAACCTTGCTGATGTAGACATCCCAAAGTGCCGAGTAATTTGGTTGCTTTTGCACAAGCTGATCAATGGTGGAGTGGGCGCCTTCATGTTTTTTTCCACCCATAACTTCGGGAGGGTTCCACCGAAATTCAACGTTGATATAGACAAACTGGATTACTCCATCACAGAGCGGCTCTTCTTGGGAAGCTCAGAAAAACCTGTTCAACACCGCTCCATTACCATTAATTTGGTCAAATTGAGTCCAAGTAGTCATTGATCGGAGGAATGACCCTATTAGACATTTCAGAAAATCCAAAACAGCATTGTTTTTTCTTCTTTCAAATGATTAAACTTGTTTTTTCCCTTATCGTAGCTCGCCTCGTCTTTCATCTCACCCTAAATACGAGTTGGTTTGAAGTGAAGGTATACTCTTGAGGTCCTATTAATACCGTCTGAGAGATGTGCCTACACTTTCGACTTCTATTCAGAATCTCAGTGGCTTATGGAATGCGTATGGGGCTTATACAATGACTTGCGGTGGCCAGTCGGTGTACAAGCCAGTGCTTCCGTCCTCTCAGACAGCCTGGTACCAAATAACCGGCCCCGGAGGGATGGAAGGCTCGGTTGGCCTAGGCGGATATTAATCTCTAATTCTGACTCGTAACCATGCCTGTGTTATAGTGCGCCTCTTACCCTACACCACCTCCGCCTTCACTAGTCCGTTTATGCGATAAATTATATATTTAGGTTGTCTTCTGACTTGAAATTGTGCATTTTCTCATGTCCACTCAATCCCCAGATAAGTGATTCCAGCCAATATCAGATCGGCCAAGAAAGGTTCTCAAATGAGAAGAATAGTGATCTTAATGACTTCAACATTGAGAACCCAATGATTCATGTCTAACTTGACTTACAGGAGATTATAATTGTGTAAATGAACTACTAACTCATGGCAACTCATAGATTAGAATCCTAGACTTTCCTAGTTCTCCTCAACGAGGGCAGAGGTGGTGTAGCTGCAAGTGGCGCACTGTTATCACTGTAACCTGGAGGCCCCATCTCAGGTCAATATCCGCCTGGGCCAGTAGAATCTCCCATCCTTCCGAAGTCGATTAATTGCTATCAGAATCCACTCTGACTTGTACATCGACTGGCTACGCAAGTCATTCTATTATGCCATTTTATTGACCACTTGACATTCATTACGCTACTTCGATTGTGAATGGAAGTCGAGTCGATGCTGGAGCGCATCCCGAAAACGTAGTTGATTGACATGAAAAAGATTTCTTTTATCCCTTCCTCAACGAAAACCTATGCCCATCTCAGTTTGAGCTGATTCCTTTTTATCTTACAGATAAACTTAATAATTTGTACACCGTTCCTAGCATCTCTTAGTGCTCGAACACACTCGCTATTGTTTGTTCTTCAATCCTTCAACTTCAGAAACATGCTCTCGACAACGAAATTTCTACAATACTGAAGGGTGTGGAATTTGATGCTCGTCAGAACGAACTCGTTGAAATCGGGTCAAACGTAGAAGTGGTCGAGGTTTGTTATCACTCTTCTCGAAACTTGAATGAGAGAAGATGATTCTTTTACACAATGAAGGCCGTGGCCCACGATGTTTGGTCATAGATGAAAAAGAGGGAAGGGAAATGGTTCAATGTTTGGTGACGGCTCAAATACTGTGATATAACTTTATAACTACTCTGAGTAAAGTCCTTCTTCCCTGAGTTGAAAGCACAATTTTGGGTAACCCAGAGTATGACGAAAAATGGAAGATAAGATGGAAAATAGTGCGAAGGAACTTCGTGGATCGGTGTTTCCAATGTGAAAAACAGCTTCGAAAAATTGTTAAGAAGGGGGCTGGACGAGAATGAGAACAGCATAATGAAGAAGAGACTGGCCTTTGGGCGAGCTACGTACGCGCAGCGCGTCATTGCGTACATACGTGTGGCCTGGTGCAAATATCTGACTACGGTAAGCAAAAATTTATCCGTTTATAAGCATAAGTAAACAAAAAAACCTAGTCACAGCAAAAATGGATAACCTTTTTCAGCCTTTTGGGGTAGGAAATTAAAAAAAGGGATCGCGGCAGTAAAAAGAATAACGGATGAAAAAAGGATGGGAGAAAAACATCGCCCCATCACTCGGCGATCAAATGATTGTGTGTGGGTCCTAGAACGAATTTTCGCAATCTGTATTGCCTCGACACTCGTCTATCGTAACATCGATCAAGAGGCTGGAAAGCGAATCAAGGCAGCAACAGGGCTTCCACTATGCCCTGACCGTCGAGATTATGGGAGCGAGAGGGACCCTTGTACCACCCATGAAGGCCACTGAGTATTCCTAAGGGAAGAACTAAGTAACCATTTTAATCGTGAACCGTGCCTTTAAGCGTGGACTGAAATGAGTTGTGACCAACTGGCCATTAGAAGGAAAAAGGATTTGATTTGATCCGCTTGTAATAATGAGGCAACAGAATATATTTCACGTCCACTGCAGATAAATATTCTCAACTAATCAAAAGGTTTTCCACCAGTATTGTCCTTGTTATACCTCGAAACAGTGAAGCATTCGTCTTTGAAGGCATAGTTTGCGATCAAAATTATTCTCGTAGGTTTTTCCGTGGATGAACCTCTGACCTCCAAAGATAGAACAAGGAACGGAATGAAAAACGGTTTGAATAGGGCCCAAAATGGTCCCCAAGTCAGCTTTGCTGACGTCCACTTCCAAAGGCGGACGAGTTATTACGGCGTCGCAAAGGATGTAGAGGTTACACCATTCGCCCTAGGACGCACACATTGCACGCAGGTAGATTACTGTAGCCAGTTGTACACAATGGCAAACACAGTTGGAAAGCTTGTCCGAATATACCTTCTATGCAACTTTTGTCGTCAAATACCCGTCAAACTCCATACGCTGATCCTCACGATTTCTTCCATTCTTTTCTTCCATCATAAACGCAATCAGAAGATTCCGCGGTTCTTCGCACTGACCGAGTACGCCAAGCATTATGGGAGACGTCAAACGACTTTAATCTGCCCTCTGTAGTTATATATGTTGTCATTTATTCTTGATTTTAGAATTTCTCTTTCAGGGTGATGGTGGTACTACGGACGCGGATACAATTGCCAGCAAAGAATCCACTGTCAAGGTAGGTCCATCCATAATGAAAGCTTACTTGATTCTCATTCAGCCTTCACCCGTGTTAACGTTCATGTTTAGCCACCACCAAAAAACCTACCACATACTCCGATCCAACCTCAAGCAATCGATCGACCGGTTCCACGAGGGCCTAATCAACTAAATCCCACTCCACTTCAAAAACCACTGACGAGTACCACTCCAGCTCAAAAACCACCGACGAAGCCCTCTCCAATTCAAAAACCACCGACGAAGCTCACTCCGATTCAAAAAACACCGACGAATATGTAAAGATGACGTCACGACGTAATGTGATAGATTATTCCACGATATAATATATTTAATAAGATATAGACCTAGTTTCCATCGTCTTCGTCTTACTACAGATATACGGAACAATTCCGAAAGAATTTACCTACATCTAATGACTTATTAATTGTGCTCTCTGGTTGGAACGACTGTAGCCTGATTAGTAGTAGCTGGACTTTGAGATGTACTGATCCTACTGGTTTTGGAATCTGCAATAAATGATTATGTTGAGCTTCACACAAAGTAAATCAGGTAGTGAACGGAGGTTTAGCCGTGACTATACTTTGTTCTTTGAATCTTGCATTCTTTCAGACCTCTTTCGAACCATCTTTCAGTCTTCCACTCCCTTAGAATCATTATTTTCGGACTGCCTACTAAAGGCACAAATCACGGTGAAAATGTTTTACGAGATTTCTTCTTAGGATAAAGATGTGACCTCCAAGGACAGCACAAGAGACGCTGTCGGGTTAAATGCGGCCTGAATAGGGCTCAAAATGGTACCGAAATGGCTTCGCTGACGTCCACCCTCAGATGTGGACGAGTTCTCGCGGCGTTGTTGCGGCTGTAGATCTCGCACCATTCACCCCAGGATGCACACGTTGCGCGCGGGCAGCTTATTGTAGCTAGTTGTCCGCAATGACACACACATATCTACACAGCTCGTCCAGTTACCCCCACCTTGTCGTCTCATGCTCGTCCAACCCCCAATTTACAACGTCTCTGAAGCCTTATATCTTTTTTATATTTTTCTCTGGACACGCCAACTTTCTCGTTATTCTTTGAACACTAGATGTCCCAAAACGGTGAAAATGTAGTTGGGGGGGGGGGGGGGGNGGGGGGGGGGGGGGGTGCCAACGCCCTTTTGTGCTCTGCGTCTCTTCATTTCTTACACCATCTAATCATCTCACCCATCCCGGAGCTCCTCCCCTTCTAAAAGTTAGGGAAGGAGCTCCGGGGTGGATAAACCAATTGGATGCTCGATTTTTATCCCATCCCAGCTTTTTGCACGAGATAATCATCTCTCCCACCCCGAAGCTCCTTCCCTAACCTTTAGAAGTGGAAGAATCCATCTCTGCGATCTGTATGTACTCTGCCGCCAGTGTCAGGGACGTAGAGCACAAAAGGCGCTGGCACCCCCCAACTACATTTTCACCCCCAAAACTATGGTTAGTAATACCTTTAGAAGAACTACCTTCTGAATGTGAAAGTTAGAGAGCAATAATCGGGCAGTGACTCACCAAATCTTATCTTTATCACCCGACAATTCGAAGGGAGGAGGTTTTGTTTCGTCCTCGGGAGCTCAACTGAATTTGGCGTCCAGCTCTACGTTTTTTGAGTGGATTCCTCTTTCTGCTGATGTCCACGATGCAACTCATCCGCCTACCCAGCTGCATTGATTTTGCGCCAGTATTCCTTCTTGATCTACATGCTGCGTTCATATAAGGTCCCATTAAAGGGCAATCTTAGGAGAAGTGGAGCGGAATATTCGGACTCACCTTCTATCAGCCACTACTGATTGCTACTAAATGCTCCGGAAGTGTTGACCCTCATCAGAGTTGACCAAAGCGTGCGTCCACAGCAGATTTTGCGGTTAATCATTATTGATTACTCAGATAACCATAACAGAAGTTCTGCGGGCTCACGTGCCGGTGAATGGGATCGATTCTTTTCGTTTCCGTCTTAAAATCTCTACGCCATTCTGCTCTACTGCTCTAGTTCAGTGATAGTTACAAATCAGCTTATTATCGAGGCTCATGTTTTTTATGTTGTTGTTTGATGTGAATGAAAATGTTTTTTTTTTTTGCCAGACATCTTCCCATTTGCTTTGCTTCCACCGTTCCATTTGCTCGAGATAGTAGCTACGGTCATAGTCCGTCCCTACTCCTCGGAACAAAGAGGTTCTCTCGACCATTCCAATATGACCAGATGGTGGAGTACTTATCTTTTAGTGCAGAATTTTCACCCCCTAATGATTCGACTATCAAGCCGAATACCTGGTCCTATTCGGCTAACACCTCAATGCCCACTGAAAGTTAAATTTCTATCATCAATTGATTTATTTACTGTCACCAAAATAGATACTCATTCTTGTATCTTTTCGGGACTGCTGGTAAAATATTCTGCAGGGCTTCAGCACCAAATCCGTAGCTGCGCCACACATTCCCACCTTTAACTTCGTAAAAGTGTTGAGTGGGCTGTTGGATTATGCGGCGATATGAGTTTCCTAGAGTTCCGTGACACCACAAAGGTGTCAGGGCATTGTTAAATAGGAATTCAATGAAATCACTAGTCATGAATTGCTAGCAGCATCTTTCGATCTCCACGAGTATCTAGCTTGGATTGTAACCCTTTATCCATAAAGCATCTTTCATAGTCGCCGGTCGTGGACCAATCGACTACGGGATTGGTCCACGACCGGCGACTGGTCGCGGGACCGGTCGTGGACCAATCCCGCGAGCGACTGGTCGCACCACTGGTCCCGCGACCGGTCCCCGGTCGCTAGCGACCGATCGCCCGACTGGTCGTGGACTATGAAAGCAGCCTAAGCTCTCTACTCTACCGTAGCACGTTTGGTAAATTCGCTTCCTTTTCAATCTGACTCCAGTAGCGTCAGTTTCTGCATTAGTGGGGTTGAGAGGGGCATCGCTCTTCTCCAACATGGAGCGCCAGAGCGCACAGAAGAAGGGGTAGCCGACTTTGGGAACCCATAGTAGTGTTTAGGAACTTTCCTTAGCGGGAGAATCCAGTTTTTATTCGAATGATCCCCAGAAGGGAAGAAACACCGGGTTGGTAAGTCAGATGACTGTTCACCTCTTACCCCAACCTAGCTTTAAAACGAGGTAATCATCTTATCTTCCCTGGTACTAACCAGTAAGAAACGTCTTTAACTGGTAAGTATAAGTCAAGTTGCTCTCCTTCTGGCACTCAGTACTGGAGAAGAGCGTTGCCCCCGACCAACTACATTTTCACCGAGACCTTCCTCCTAATTTTAAGATGCATGTGCTCTTCACAGAGTTACAGGAAGCGTCTTCGTCTATAAACAGCAGGACATCTCAAAAAAAAAATCTACTTTGAGAACCCAATTAGTTTTTGCGATTTTTTTTTTGCCTGATCCCTTTCGTTTTGAACTCCCAAGTCAAATGCTCGTGATTTTTCGCAAAATTTTCGCCGTTTAATTAATTTTCTCAATATAAAGTTCCATTCCGGCAAGTTTCTGGAAAGAGTAATAGATTGCTCAATTCACAGTGATGCCATGTGTTCGTCGTTCCTTCGTTGTCGTTCGTTTTGAAGTTTTTCGCATAGTTTACTCACAGTAGCATTTGCTGTTGTTTACTGTTGCACCCTTTCAGTAATTCTTCGTTATTCTTCATATTATGCGGAGCATTTTGAATGAAACAATTAAGATCGCAAGTGCTCTTCTTTCAGCTTGCGATAAGGAAGATCGAATTGAAGCAGCATGGAAACATTCTGATTCGTCGGGAATAGAACATAGCTACTAAATATTTTTTGAGAAGGTAATCGTTCCTCGGTATTCATGTTTGATGTACATAAGTTAAGATTTCTCAAGTTCTGTTTGTGTAGGTCGTTGTGAACGAGGAGCACCATCGAGAGCATCCCCGACACCTAATGCTTTTCTTCTACCGGCTCAAGCTCAAATGACAAAGACGTGCGATATCTACGGAGGCAATGCTCTACCAGATAAAACAGCACGTGAGTGTTTTGGAGGACTTGGACGGGGTGAAATCACTCCTGAAGTCCGGCAACGGTAGGAGCGACTATACTCAGTTATTTGTTAAAAGAAAACTTTTAATTGAAACAAGTCACGAAGTAGCGAAGAGGTCCAATGCGTCTAACCAGTTCGACTACCCGCGACCATTTGCTTGAATTTGATTTTGTAGCCGCTTTGATGTTTGGGTAAATATTCTGCCTGAGAGTATACAAAATTCTGAAGGGATACAGGTAGCATTACAGGAGCGTTTACTCCCTTTACCATCTCCAAAACCACGAGAAATTTTTTAGAAAAGAACACCAGATAATTGACCAACAGTAGGCTCTAGCGACACGCTGATGCGTGGTTGTTCGAAAGTTTCATTTTCATTCTTTAGCAATATTATTTAGATATGTATAGAGTCAGAATACAATGTGAATAGTTAGACGACACCTATGACTGTTATATCACCTTTCTATGCTCTGCATCGTTTTATCGGTCCTGACAATTGCCATCACCGCTGTGGTTTGTTGCTCTTCAGCTCGTTCCTGAATCTCCTTAGACGTTCATTGAACACTACATTTGTTCAATAGCATAGTTTGTTTGGTTCGCAGCAACTTTCGGACGTCGGACGACTTTGTTGGTGTTGAAAGTGGGAGGGGTTGCAAGAAGGATCGCAGATAGAAGGGTGCTCGTTTCTTTCTCTTGGCATCAGAAAAGAAAATTTGCTGAAACTTTCGCCTTGGCACACTTTTCCCAGGATGGCCTTCAAGTTTTCAAGGTTTCGCTATTATATATGAGGATACTACCCAGTTTGTTTGTGGTTGACATATCCGGCTTCCCCTTCCTTGTTGATTAAAGGCACTGTTCACGAAAAAGTGGTTTCGGAGATTTGCACATGGTTTGAATTCGAAGCCCCCTCTGATACCATTTGTGCAGGAATGAGGTCGAAAAACGGCTGGATAGGGCACAATAGGGGCAGGAACAGTGGGGGACGGGAGACCTCCGCCCCTCGCTAGGCTGACTACGAGTTCTAATTGTCCTTCACCACATTCGCATCGGAGCGAAGTTGGTGAAAAGTCGATAAGCTGGTTGGCAAATGGCAATCGCTATATTCTAGAGTAGTTCTATCAATTCCCGTCAAAAAAGGGTACCCCAACTCTTTTGTGAACGGTGCCTTTAAAGGCACGGTTCACGATATTTTTTGGGTGCATAGTTTGAGACGAATATTCGAAGTAAGAGTAGTGCAAAACTGGCCGGAAAATTCAGAAATCGTCGGATTCGGAGGAATATATGTAAATATAAGACTTTTAGAAAGTCGCCTAATTAGGAGATGGACGAGAATGTGCAACAAAAGTTACCTAGAAGAGGTATTTGGACGAACTTTTCTAATGTAAGGGCCATTGTGTAAAGCTGGCTACAGTAAGCTGCCTGCGTTGAAGGTGTGCGTCCCGGTGCGCACCGTAGGACTTTTACAGTCACCACATGCCATATAAACTCGTCCGTCCGCCACTGGTGTATGCATCAGCATAGCCAGTATTGAAGTCTTATTGCGCCCTATCTAGGTCGTTTTCCTATCCAACAGCTTCCCTTGTGCTTTCTTTGGGATCACAGGTTCATTCCTTGTAGAATCTCAGCAACTTTTTTTTTACCGTAAATGCGCCTTTAAACTCGGAAACTTGCGGGGCATTTCGAAAGAAAGTCTGGACTATTGTGTAGTCCTCGGCCGTTTCCAGCACCATGGTGGCTTTGGCCTTTAATTTGCTGGTACCTCATCTAATTTCTCTCCTCTCGCTAAAATATTGGACTTTGGCCACCCTTCCTCAGGTTTTTGTTATCTGTTACCTGATTTCTTTGCTCGCTCTGTTCCGGCATTTCTTGTCGGAACTGGTAGAGTATCTCATGACAAAATCTATTTTTGTTGGCCTCATTTTCTTTTGGAGAGCTGTTGGCTTCGGAATAGTGTGCGATGTTATAAACGGGTAGACAGGCAAAGTAAGTCGTGCCAGTTACATGTGTACATACTGTATACACACTACCAAATCTCTGAGTATCACTTACACTTGACATAGTAGGCTGCAGTGTCAGAGAGTGTTCTCGTAATGATTGTTTCGGCTTCGTTGGCACTTCTTTTTGTTGTTGATGGATGTCCACCGGCTTTTCAAAGGATATTTCATCAGAGAGCAGAGATTTTCTTACAAGCTGCAATTAAAGAAGTCTTCAGAACTTCTATGGCGGGAGGTGGAAGCGTCAAACCATTGAAAACTGAATATCTCTGATCATTACTCGCACATTGCATGGATCTTATGAACTCTTTTGGGCAAGGATTACGCTGCCAAGTCATTGACAAACCGCTTCTGTGTCTGTCCGTCTGATTGTAATGCAGTCCACTAATTCCTATCCTCCGCCCGTGTAACGTTAGTTAAAGGGGTCATAGGTAATCTGATAATTACTAGTAGATGTAAGTCGATGGGATTACAACTGATAAGATTAGTAAAGAGTGAAATGTGAAGTTACAACGGTGGGAGTGTGTGGTACGTAGGTTATGGAGGGATCC
>UZAF01016128.1:14942-34137 GCA_900617895.1 Haemonchus placei
TTCGTTGGCACTTCTTTTTGTTGTTGATGGATGTCCACCGGCTTTTCAAAGGATATTTCATCAGAGAGCAGAGATTTTCTTACAAGCTGCAATGAAACAAGTCTTCAGAACGTATATGACGGGAGGTGGAGGCGTCAAATCATTGAAAACTGCATATCTCCGATCATTACTCGTACATTGCATGGATCTTATGAACTCTTTTGGGCAAAGAATACGCTGCCAAGTCATTGACAAACCGCTTCTATGTGTCTGTCCGTCTGATTGTAATGCAGTCCACTAATTTCTTTCCTACGCCTGTGTAACGTTAGTTGAAGGGGTCATAAGTAATCTGATAATAACTAATAGTAGTCGAAAGTCGAAGAGATTACAACTGATAAGATTGGTAAAGGCCGAAATTACAACGGTGGGAGTGTGTGGTACGTAGGTTATGGAGGGATCCCGACCGATAAACGGTTCAAAGAAGTGATGACGATATTATGACGGTCAAGGGCTTATAAGAAGCTCTAAAAGGCGAATCCTCCCGGATTCGTTACGATGCTAGCATCAGCAGTGAAGCCATGGCACATTAGGATGGGGTCGTAGAAGGTGGTGACAGGAGCTGATTATAACTGGGGAGGGTTGGGGGAGGGGGGCTCCAAACGCCGGAACTGCTGCGTCTTTAATGTCTTTAGACTAATGTAAGGAGCCCTCACAGTTTGGAAAGTAATGTCGCGGGTATGGAGAGATCACAGGTGGATGAGTTACTCGTTAACCCTTGTCGTATTTGTGATGTAGAGTTCACTTCTTAATGTGGTCGTACGATGAGCGTGGTGGTAGTATAGGTCGACAAAGTGTGAATAGTACATTAGTTAGGACCGATCTAGGTCAGTACCATGCAGAAGCAGCGGAGTTTGGTCTAATCTTCGCTATTAGATTACACTTCTCGTCACAGTAATCTAGGAATCCGATCAGTGTTCCATCTCTCGTGGAGCTTAGCAAGATTTGGTGGTGTTTTCATCACCGACAACGTGAGCGAAGGCCATTCAGGACCTCGATCGTTCAGTCTGTGCTTTTGTAGTCCGCGATTTGGCTCGCGAACGAGCGAGCGACCGGGGGGACTACTCGATCGGCGTTATTGACCAAGATTCAGCTGTAAGCAATGGAAAAGCGCCGCCCTTGGTCGCTCGTCCGCTCGATCGCTCGCGCGCTCGCAGACCAAATCGCGGACTATGAAAGCAGCCATTGACCAGTTATGCGGAAGTCGCTGCGTCAATAGGCTTCGCTGAGGGTGTAATCATTTCACGAAAGATGATTATTCTTGAAATCAGGAGCCAGTGATCAAGACCTTTGAGTCATAAGCGTAAGCATCACCATTGCCGTCACCTAGTGAATGCGAATATCAGTTGCATTGCCCTCTTTATGCCAAATTCTTCTCTTTTAACACTCAAGCCAAATTTGTGGTGCCTGTCTGAATTTAGGCGATTCTATCCGAAAACTTGGTTAGAAATGTACGATTTGTTCTAAAGAGGAAACGCGACTCAGCCGAGCGTTCCGACATTGGCGCTCGAGTAAAGGGAGCTTAGCATAAGCTGGACTATCCGACTGGTCAATGTTCAGACTCTCTTGATCGTCAGACGCGACTCACCATGAGCGAAGGAGCATCCCGTATAGTTTCATCTTCTTGTGATGTCCCTTTCTTTCCTTCGCTATTCAAGAAACTGGCAGCAGGCTCGAACTGAAGAACTGTCGGCTCAGATAAATAATATTTCCGTAGGTTCAACAACACTTTCAAAAAACATTAAAACTTCTTCAAAACACAAAAAGCAGTCCTTGAGCTGTTGTGAGATTCTTCTTCGCTATTTTCTTCCCTCAATGTCTCCAAGCAGCCCTTGGGCTGTTGTGAGATTCTTCTTCGCTATTTTCTTCCCTCACTGTCTCCATTTCTACTTCTACTTTTATCATAGGCTCAGAATGTTGCCTGATACTAAAATGTTCCCACCGAAAGTGAAAGAATGAGAGTGTGAAGGCTAATACCAAATACGACAGTAAGGAGGATACAGAGATACATAAGGCCTCTGCTACATGTATTTTCTGACGCAGTTGCATCCTTCGAAATCATTTTTGTTTCTTCATTTTGGAGAACCTGATGAGCTGTGTTCAGTGGTATACCCAGCTTGAACAAAGTTTAGTTATAAACCAAATTATAAAAAAACGCGATATTGCGATTTCGGACTTGGATAGATTCTGCAACATTCAAATCTTCAGCACTTTGCATCTGTTGTAAGGTCATCACTTGCCTATATATGTTCACAGGCTAAAGCATACTGCGAAAGAAGTGTCTTCAAATCCATCAAAGTCATAGTACGCGATAGAAACAATTTTTGATATTTCTTCCTAGGATGTTAACCCAAAGATACCATGACGTGCGCTATCGGTTCGAAAAACGGCTCAGGTAGGGCGTTATAATTGTCCCGAAACCGGATTGACCAACGTGCACACCCAAGGCCTAGATAGGGCGTGGTATCGACGGTGGACTAGTTCTCTCGGCGTGATAGAGACTGTATATTTTGCACCTTCACACCACACTCGGGCAGCTTACTGTAATTAGCTGAACACAACAGCACACGCACTCGAACAGCTCGTCCAAGTACCACTCGATAAAACTTTTGTCGCCGCAATTTCGTCCAACCCCTGATTTGCCTTTTCCGAAGCCTTTTATTCTTCTTGAACGCCAATTTTAGTGTTTTCTCCGCCACGTTCACTATCTGAACTAAAACTCCCATTAACCGTCTAAAACTAGGTGGCTAGAATTGTCACGAACTGTGCCTTTGATGTTTCACAGCATGCACAGCATTGCGCATCTTGTTTATGAGTAGCTATCGCTGGCCTCTCAAATTAAATGGTTTCTTGCATCATTTGATTCGAGGTCCCGCTTTAGCACTCCGTAGTAACTCGTCGTTTGATAACGCTAGTTGACTTCTCTTCATATTTCCATGACAAAAGCAAGGTGTACTTAGCGCTTTGAACAGAAAAAATATTGGTTCACCTTTCAAAGAATGTATGTATGTAAAGAATGTATAACTTACTACAAACATTTTGGGATGAGATTTCTTTTTCTTGACTACTGGTGGCTGCACTGGTTTGGGTATTGGAGGCTGAAGTAGAAGGCAGGTTTTTGATTTATAAAATGCCGGTGACAATGATAATCACAGTTAATCACAATAATCAAGACTGCATCGTTTCATTTGACATGCTAAGCCTCCCCTTCCTTCACAATATTTCGATCGTACTCTCGAACCATCACGGGTCGTGTGGTGTGATAATCTCCAGTTTTTCTGTCTTTCACGAACAGTCTTTTAAACAATACTGACAGGTAAGAGGAGACTCTGTAAATGCTATAAAACCGTGGAGTAAGTTCAGGGGAATGGACGTTTGTCACTGGTTCAGCACAAACAACCACTGAGCTAAAAGTGAAATTGTAGTCTTCGGAATGATGAAGTCCCAGGTCAGTTTCATCAGGTGCCTNGATAGCCCTCCTAATCGTAAAATGTAACAGATTATTCAATAGATTGTGCTCCTAATTATTTGACCATTAAACTTACAGGCGGCGGTGGAGGGAAATCACCACTGGGTGCAGTCACTGTCGATGAGCCTAAAAATGCTTGCAATTTATGATGCCTGATGTTCCTTTTTTGACTTTTCTTTGAAGGAATGCGCGTTAACATTCAAATATTGCAAAATCTAACATTGTCTATCCCCTGACACTGAAGCGAGTCGAGTCCATCATCAGCAAAAGCGAAGTGACGGGTGTGCTTCGATTTTTCGTCGTTGGTCGCACGCCTCATCTTTAGTGCTATGCAATGCCAGGCTTCAGTCCGGGTACATTCTCGCTCGCGGATATTCGAATGAAAATTACACCACGACATTGATAAATGAGAGAGATTTGCTCATAGAAGACCCAAAATGGAAGTAGAATAAGGGGTGTCGAGTTCTCCTATATAGGAATTAGAGGATTTAGAAAATGAGGCAGTAAAGGGGTGAGCTATAGGACCGCGCGCGAGAATAATTCAAATTGCAAACTCCTGCACTGTTTAGACGCGTCCATCTTGAAATAGCAGTGCTGCGCCACGCACGACGGACGCCTAGTGCAGAGCCATGCAAGCCGCGACTTGACAACGCCGGACACCGACCGCCGCGTCAGAGTCTGCGCAGCATCTGTCTCTTTAACTTCGACAGACTTGTCAAGAAATGGAACTGTTTCTTGCTGGATATCGCCAGTTGACAACGCTGGACGTGCGGCGTATGTCTGTTGACAACGCGCCGCCCCTGACGTCTTTGCATCGGAGCTTTATTTCCCAGGCGGTGAACAAATGGCTGCTTCCATAGTCCGCCGGCCGGGGCGGCACTTACCGTTTGTTTACAACTGAATTTTGGTCGATACCGTCGGCCGACTAGTCCTCCGACCGACGCGCTCGCGGGCCGGCTGGCGACTATGAAAGCAGCCAATCAGCGGCGTTTCGGACGTTGTCAACAGGCGATGGCCAGCGCTGTTGACGTGTGGTCAGCAACGCTGCGTTTTCAACGCACGTCGCTGTTCTCTGTGCAGTAACGGATGGAAGAAAGTGGTAACCTCTGATGTAGGCTGCAAGAGACTTGAGAAGGCGACAGCCACTCAGGTTCCGATCCCTTTCGTATTTACAAAGTGCCTTTGACACCGTAGTATATTTCATGCCATAAGATGGGTTGCTAGAGTCTTATGGCATAAATATACCTAGGCGTAAAGGCTACACTGTAAATAAGCTAAGTTGCAGAGCTGTGGTAATGACCAGCTCTCCTTTTTGAGAACTGTGTTAAGTTTGTAGTGCCTTGGCCATTCCAAGCATTGCCTCTCCAGAAAAATTGGTACAAAAACTACATGGGGCGGAAGTGGATGTAGTGGCAAGTGGCGCACTTCACACAAGCATGGTCTCCCGGATCGATGTCCTCTTAGCCAACCCACCTTCCATCCCTCTGGGATCAGTGAAATCGTACCAGACTCGTCTGGGAGGATAAAAGCACTGGCTTGTACATTGGCTGGCCGCTGCAAGTCATTGTATAGGCCACACATGCATTCAATAGGCCACTACGGTTCTGAATGGAAGTTAAATGCGTGGGCGCATCCCTCTGACGATATTGTTAAAACCCCGAGACTTTATCCTTATTCTTTATTCTCTGCAATCCAGGGTCATTGTGAGGGAGTTGCGCAGAATTGCATTCAGGAACTCGAGTTGTTTCAGCACTCTTTATGAGAGATTTGCCAGACCAAACTGAAAGTGAGTTTCGAACGAAACCCTCCACTCCTTACAAGACAGATTTTGAAGTCCCGCGAATGTGTAATACAGTAACTCGAGCGCTTACTAACACCAGCCACATACGAAGCAAGAAAAGGTACCTTGGGCGGGGCCCACGAGATGAGCGGTAGGGTCTAAGGGGACCGCTGTATCATACCTTCACAGTACCCTAAAACCTATTGAAGGCATCGCTGGACTCTCTCGTTTGATCGGCCTTCAAAAACATTTTTTCAACCTAATGATTGCCCACAGTATTATTCGCAGAGCAGCTACAAATCAACCAGTTTCTGTGGAAGTGAAATCTAAATGGGTGTCGATTTTCCTCGCATAATCAGTATCAGTCTAATTTAAAAGAATATTGTCTATCCAATTTTTTCATGCTTAGAGATACAGACTGGTCTGTAATGTGAACGCGATTAGATCTTGCCAGGTAGTTTCAAGAGTCGCTTACCTGATTTTCTCTCTGGTGTAGGCGCTTTTGCTAAACTTTTGCTATTGACTGATGACTTGACCTTTACTTCATATGGATGTTCATGCTGCTCGACGGAGCTGCTACTTTTTGTAGATGGAATTATCTGTAATTATAAGATAACTGGAGCATGATTTCCGCTATATCTAGCTGATTTTATTTAAAGGCACTGTTAACGACTAAATGGTTTCGAAGATATGCACATGGTTAGAATTCTGAGCCCCCTCTGATAACATTTGTGCAGGAATTAGGTCGGAAAACGGCTGGATAGGGCACAATAAGGCCAGGAACAGTGGGGGACGCGATGCCTCCGCCCCTCGTTAGGCTGACTACGTGTTCAAGTTGTCATTCACCACGTTCGCACTGGAGCGAAGCTGGTGAAAAATCGATACATGATTGGCAAATAGCCAGGAATGATCAGCTGGTCGACCGCCTCGTACAGGAGCTAGTATTCAACTGTTATTTCTATTTTATGTTTGTATTTCTATTGTTTTTTTTTTNTTAAAGGCACTGTTAACGACTAAATGGTTTCGAAGATATGCACATGGTTAGAATTCTGAGCCCCCTCTGATAACATTTGTGCAGGAATTAGGTCGGAAAACGGCTGGATAGGGCACAATAAGGCCAGGAACAGTGGGGGACGCGATGCCTCCGCCCCTCGTTAGGCTGACTACGTGTTCAAGTTGTCATTCACCACGTTCGCACTGGAGCGAAGCTGGTGAAAAATCGATACATGATTGGCAAATAGCCAGGAATGATCAGCTGGTCGACCGCCTCGTACAGGAGCTAGTATTCAACTGTTATTTCTATTTTATGTTTGTATTTCTATTGTTTTTTTTTTATTATGAATTTTTTACGGTAGCATTCTTTAACTATTCTCGTAAATTTATTGAAAATTTTAACATATTTTGTGTAGATTATTGCATGCAAATGTTTTTTTATTTAAGAAACTCCGTTGAATTCGATGTGTTGTCTGTATTGCAGACACTGCGTCGCCTTCGTGCATTCTCGCTCGAACACTTCCTAACCGCCGTTTTCCAATGTGAAAGATGTCCAACCCCACTTTCTAGCACTTTTTTTGTCCCTTTGTAATACTTTTTGTTGCTCTTTTTTTTGCGCTTTTTCGTTGTTATCGCTTTATTCTAAAGTAGTTCTACCTATTACCGTCAAAAAAAGGGTACCCTTACTTTTTTGTTAACAGTGCCTTTAAGCAATTTCGAGCAGAGGATCAAAGAATGAGCATCTGCTTCAAGGCTCAGCTGGCTAGAAAAATGGCTTTTAAAATTTTTCCCTCAGAATGAACGAGCGATCCTCAAGAATAGCGCAGGGGACGCTGTTGGCTCGAAAAACGGCCAAAATAGGGCGTAATAAGGGTCTCCAAACCGGCTTTGCCGGCGTACACGCCTTAGATGGACGAGTTTTCACGACGTTGTAAAAGCTGTAGAAGCTGCACCATTCGCATCGGGGCACTTCGTGCGGAGGCATTAACTGTAACCATCTGTAAGCGGTGGCACACAAATCAGGAAAGCTCGTCCAAATACTCTTCCCTTGCAGCTGTTGTGATCACATTCTCGTTTGATTGCTTGTTCTACCACTTTTTTGAAGCTTTGTATTTCCCTGTATACACCTATTTTCGCGTTTTCTTCGCCACTTTTGCTCCATTCTAGACTATCATTTCCATTACTCGTTTGAAAAGAGACATTCCAGAGTTACCATGAACTGGGCCTTTAAGAATTTGCATTTTTACTCAAGACCCACATTTGGGCTTTCCTTCTGCTCTTGGACCGCACCAACATCGGAACCACGTTTTCTGACACAGCTATGGGATATGGAAACCACCGAAATGCTGATGAAAAATTGAAAATAGTACGATAGAATTGTCGCTATATACCTGAAATCGATTGCATACAATATGAATAGAAGATCTGAATCAACTGAAATTTGAAAATTGTAAACCTTGGGACAGCTTGCTCAAAAATATTTCTGGTGTCGGTAGCACAGTTACGTAGTAAACAGAACGACGACCAACTCATTTGTTAGTGGCTATCTACAGTACGGTTGATGCTTATATACTCGGGATAACTGGGTTTTTTGTGAACAACAACTTATAACAGTAAAACATGACTGGAGCCTTATAATCATGTTTAAAATTTTGAAGCCACGAACTACGGAACTCGTTTCGCAGTACTCACAAGCCCCTGTTTTGAGTGGTTCAAAGGGCAGTGTTGATGTACATAGTAGCCAACGGTCCACAATGACACTCGCGTGCTCCGGGGATAGAATCTTGGATTCATCCCCGCTGACAATAAAGCCTTTCATCTCTCCAGTGTCGTACATTGGTGCCGCCTTGTCTAGGTGGATGAACGCATTTAGTACTTGTTCACTGCCTTCCCATCGTAAATTGCTTCATAGGCCTTTCATAGACCCCATTCCATATGACTTTTTGTGGACGGACAGACCAACAACATGCAATATTAATGCAGTAAGACCTTCCCATAACTGTTCTTAGCTTGGCAATTGGTGAACCAAGTTCGCACTGTAACAAACCCTTCGTAGAGCATCGAATATCAATAGAATTCTGCACGTTTAGGGGAAGAACGAAAGTGGAGTTATGGGAGATCTGTTTGCTTTGGAAGGAAAGTTGAAGATCGGCTGTATCTTCAAGTGTGAATCAAATAGGTGAGCAAGCTATGTACTTGATCCTTTTCTGTAAAGTTACTTTTTCAGCCACTACTCCTTGAGAGAGTTAGCAAAGATAAGCCAATATCGTCGCATTCTCATTCAGTGGAGAAATGATGCAAAAAGTGTAAAGCATTCAGTACAAGATAAAACTCTTGTCTTTGGTTCTAAAAAGTTAATATGGAGGATTAAGTTGTTATATTCTGGGAGCTTTGATTCTGTTCAGCAAGAGAGTTTGGCTATAGATAAGTTAAGGAGAGTTTGGCTTATTACTATATGACAGCCCCCTATAGACATTAAATATGTATTGGTAGCTGGTTCTGCTTGCACTGCTCGTGATCATGCGAAAAATTCTAGTTCGCGTCCTTCGCATGTATTCCTATCAACACACACATATACACATACACACACCCAACCACACACCGACGCACGGATTGGCGAGATGAAGACGAAGTGAGGTTGCTGGAAATATTGGATCAGTCCTATCCGTGTAGGCTCTATCTACACGAGTCCCTATAATACGGAACGTATCAACACTTTGACTTCCCAACGAGTTTGTTTTGTTGGGTGCTGCCAAACCGCTCAAGATAAACACTCGACTAGATAGTAAGTGATGGACGGCAACTCATTCCCGAATTTTGATGCACAATGAAAGGTGATCCTCAGGTATGCAGCTTACGCTCAAGTCCTAGGAGAGTGCCGTTCCAACTTCTCAGTTACAGCAAGGCAGCGATGAGCCTGACACCATCAGCTCCCAGAAACTGGAATTGGAGTTCAACCAACAAGGTCAATCGGACGATCAAATGAAGTCAGACGAAAGTCGTCCAGGATCACCTCGCCCTCAGAATGTGGAGCCGAGNGTGATGGACGGCAACTCATTCCCGAATTTTGATGCACAATGAAAGGTGATCCTCAGGTATGCAGCTTACGCTCAAATCCTAGGAGAGTGCCGTTCCAAGTTCTCAGTTACAGCAAGGCAGCGATGAGCCTGACACCATCAGCTCCCACAAATTGGAATTGGAGTTCAACCAACAAGGTCAATCGGACGATCAAATGAAGTCAGACGAAAGTCGTCCAGGATCACCTCGCCCTCAGAATGTAGAGCCGAGTTGTGCACATTGTCCTTCTATTCCAGTAAAGGAGGATAGAAGTCGTTCCAGCTCATCCTCCCTGAAATCCAGGCCGGGATCCCCACGACCTCAAACAGAAGTTCTCATGCGGAAAAACCAAAGTTACCCTACGTCGACTGAGTCTCTGCTATCCCACCCAGGATCGGCAAGAGATGCGGCAGATCAACGTCTGACTACTGCCATTCCAAAGGAGTCCCCCGAGATAACGCCTGAGGTGGGTGACCGCTTTTACCATTTATGATTGCAACCCTTCAAGCAGTCTAATTGTAAGAAAAGAGTTCGAGAAGGAATATCCCTATTGAACGCAGGGGTGTAAAGTGTGGGAGAAGATTTCATTGAGTAGAACAACTTGATAAACATCGATTCAAACTCTGACGACACCTAAACGGGCACGCATCCCTGAAGACAGGAGAATGGGGAAGGTGTCAAGGCCTCAGCACCTTGTTGTAAGTAGGCAAGAGTTGGCGGCAAAGTAGTGATAATGGAGTTCCCAGCTGTCAAGACACAAATAGAGAAGCCGTTCTGAGTCATCAGCCCACAATTCTACATCAAACGATGGGTCTCAACTTATCGTCCCTTCGAGTTCAATCGCTTCAAACTAATTAAGGCTTCATGCAATCCTATCCCCTACCTCATGAAAAAATAAAAATTGTTTAGCCTTTTTGTCCCTTCTTACAAAACCAATCTCAGTTCTCTGAGAGAAAGGCTTACGGTTTCGTTCGTTGGAAATCGACAGTAAGGAGAGGATCACAAATTGAAAAGAAGAGCGTATTTGGGTGAATTAGGATCGGCCACCGGGTTGATGTCGCTGTGTTGTTGCTCTGCCATCCTAACATTCCCTTTCGTCCTCATTATCCAGGACAGACCCTCCCATAAGTGCACTTCTCCCGGTTCCTTAAACAACGTCGCGGCACTTAACATTGAAAATTTCATTTTTTTTGGCCGGTACATGATATTAACGCGAACCTGGCTAGAATAGACAATTTAATGCAACGGTAAACGTTGGGAGAGGAAAAAGGTGAGCAACTACAAGCGTTGTTGGAGAATCATCATTCTGGAAAATTATTCATGACACAATCTGGACTGATCCCCTCGCTTGCGAGTGGTTCACAGAGATCTCCATTCTCAAGGCAACCATTCAGCCTTAGGCTTCCTGGTCTGGATTCATATCGAATCCCAATTCGCTGCATACTGCACGGCAGTGAAAAAATCGCGATTTAGGCAGACGAAAGATGGGACTCTAAAAGCATTATGGAGTCGAAACTGAGTTCAAGCCGGTCAGCTGATAACGCCTACGAAGCGGAATTCGGGGAGCCGCCTCACGACAAGGTGAGTAACTTAGCATGTATTAATTTGAAAAAAAGTCAAATTTTCGGCAATAGAATCAAAAAGATGTAAAGTGCGCTACCGTAATGGGTGTGGTGCTGGATCAGAGTTTTTTTTTGCAAGGGCAGTTTTCCAACTTGATTCTATAGATGTCACAAAGACATTTGCCACTTCGTGCATGTTCCTTATGAACTGCTTCATTTTGGACACGACCTCTCGAGCAAACTGTCCTCTTTGAGTATCTGAACGAGCTTAAGAGACGCCTTTCAAACCCACTCAGCTATCAAGGGACTTTGTTGTGCAAAAGAACTTATCACTGCCATCTTCACCCAAATATACTGGGAACCAGTGATCAAAGTGTTTGAGCAGGCCCTGGCAAAGCTGTGAAAGCCTTGACGATGAGTCTGTTTCTTTACGTTCTCTGAGCCGCGCATCACGTAGCCACACATAATAAAGCACTTCTCAAGGATGGTCTAGAATAAACCTCCAACCTTCAACAATTCCTTGTAAACCTGGCAAAAGAGATTTCTTCACAAATCGGGCATGCACTGGAGCCTTAGCAAACCTGTACTCGATCACCTACTTCTGGTCTCTAGGTCAGGAATTGTATCTAAGACTGCCCTGCATCCACCAACTATCTTCAGTGTTGGATAGTGTGGCTGATAATTATGCTGCATGGCATTGGTGTGTTAATTCCGTGGAATATGTTCATCACTATTGCTCCCCAAGTGAGTCTCAAAAAGATTAGAACCTTCCAACTTCCTCTTTAAAATTTTTACCAAGTGAGGTGGCAGTATGTCGCAGTCACGGTACTGAGCAAACCTTGATCAGCTTCCTTCGCAAAATTCATAGATTTCGGCAATTTTAGTACTATGTTGATTACTGGTTCACGATGCAAGATGGAAACAAGACAACCTATGCAAAAAGCTTCATGAACGCTCTAGGAATTACTTCTCAGCTTCCAAACTTTCTCATGGGCATGTTGAACCTGGCACAAATTGTTGGGTAAGGTGTTTTGTACTCTCCGGAACTGGTATGATGAGCAGTTTGGCCTCCCATCAGTCGAGAATGCGAACGCAAAACAGCATGCGCAACAGCGACACCGGCGTGTTGAGGCCGCTTGAATCCTAATTTCATATCACGAAGGTGCTCCTAAAATTCAAGTCTCGTTATAAGTGAGATGAGTGGAAGTTTTGAGAAATTTTTCTACGGGTCCCGGTGAACCATCAGCCATCTGTAACTGGATTCTGCTCCTCAAAACCATTGTCAGAGAAGAGTTCGAAAGAGAGGAACCAATGACTGATACAAGTTTTATCATATTTAATTATAAGAACTGAAACAAAGCAAAGTCAACAAACGGGTCACTTTTTCCGAGAAACGAGAGAAGACGACAAACAAGAAGACAAGAAAAGTTGATAAAACGCTGTCAATAGGGAATGAATACAACAGAAAGACCAAGATCAAACACGACCTTCGGACCAATGTACACAGGGTCAAGGCTTGTGGTACCTGCACCACGTCGAGACAGAAGCTGACTGACCCAAATAATCGGTTGCCGCGATTCTTTGTAGTACATTTCTTAAGCGTAAGCAGTGAGTCAAATTCGTGTATCCGAGCTCCAAAGAATCATCGTTCAGCGGCTCGCTTATGCTTCGAATTAGTGGGACGCTCTTCATCAATTGTGTCAACGTTGCAGTCATCATTGCTTTGGTGGTTCTCCAGGATCCTAGTGAAGAAGGTACGGTTGTAATCGAGAGATGTTGCTCTCAATTCCACTATAAGAGTTACTGTTTTCAGCCATGACTTGGTTCTACTACGTCACGTTGACAATAGTCGTCATACTGAATGGATCCAATGGCCTGTATCAGGTTCGAGTTCCGCTGTCGTTTTACAACTGATACCACTAATGACCCAAAATTTTAGTTCATCTAAGCGCTTCGCAACTGGAACTAAGCTGCGTAGTGTGAGTGAATTTTAGCAGCACTAAGCCTACCTCACTCACTAGGATTTTGGTGAGAAAACGGTGATGGTTTACCACCCACGGGTATCGGACAAGTCTGCAGGAGGTAACGGAACTTCTCCCCGATCGCGGCATTCTCCCTTGCGGCAGGCGGCAAATGTCACTGCAATTACCGTACCCACCCCGCACCCCGCCAATCGATATGGCGCAATATTTTTCGTTGGTTGCCTTTCTCTTTTATTAGTCTTTTATCGTTTTTTATCTTTCTTTTTCTTGTTTTTTATGTTTATTAGACTTGTTCAGTTAAAATGACTCCTCCTATATTAGCGACGAACAATACCGCATTGGAATTGAACGGAGTGGCCAGCCAATTCAAATAATTAAAGGACTCCCTACCTTACAAATTGCGCGCTACAATCTTCCATCGCAATCCTGCGATACGCAGCGGGTGCGGCGTGCGCGACGCCGTCTTCGGGGAGAGGATTCCGGACCCGTCTGCAGGATATTAGTTGGACCTTCTCCAGTCTCCCCCACTATGTATATCAAAAGGTCATATCCATTTTGGTGATTTGTACTGCCAAGATGCTCACACTATTTTAACCTTTCTAAGATCTCCTCATTTCTTAACACCTGAAAATCTGAACGGTTTTCTGGGTTCCTTTTGATTCCCGAGTTTTTTCTTTGTAGGAAGGGTGAACACATGAAATTCCGCGGAATGCAACAACACCTCATTTACTCAAAAATGGAATCGTTTTCCAATGAAATTAGGATTATTCCGCCGAGAGAATGTTTCAGAACTCAGTGTTCGGCTTGACGGCCGATTTTCCTGCAGCTTACACAAATGCCATCGTAGTTGGTAACAATATTTGCGGCACATTCATCAGCATTCTCTCTATTGCTACGAACTTAGGTGTGTTCTAACCGATAATGATCTCTCTGTGAAATTATTTGAATATGTATGAAAACCTTTTTGAATTTTAAGCCTTCATAACCGATAGCAAGTCAGTGGCCTTAACATACTTTTCAATTACGTTGGCTGTCCTTGTCGTCTGCATACTATCGCTTTTCTATTTGACTCAAGTAGTAAGTTAATAGCAGGAGTTTTTCTGAGTCCAAAATTATACAATTCAGTTGTGATTATTCTAAGGAATTCTACAAATATTATGTCAACAAAGGTAAACAAGCCCGTATTGCGGAGCATGCCACTCGGCCCAGCTTACGACAGTTTTGCGAGACTTTCAAAGGCGTATGTTATTCCAACTAGACATTGTCCAACTTTTTTTTTTGAATATGGAAACCTGCTACACGAAATATCTTTTCACGTATATCTGACAGAAAGAGCTGCCTTTTAGTGTTGGATGCAACTACTCAGCGTGTTTCTGGTATTTTTTGTCACACTTGCTGTGTTTCCTGCAGTACTGGCTGGAACGACACCCAACCGGAAAGGCGAACCGTGGAACAGCGATATACCTAGTGTGTTAATCTCCATTGCGAAGAATAACCGCAATTAATTTCATAATTACAGAGGACATCTATCTCGGCCTCACAGTTTTTCTTAACTTCAACCTTCTTGCAGCCATCGGTTCAACAACTGCCAACTTTGTTCAGATTGTGAGTTTACACTTGATTCTCACACGAACCTTGGAGATCAGCACGACCACTTACGAGGAGTGATCAAGGCTCATCGGCTGGCGCTGAAAGAGTCCTTTTTACAGCCAGGACCGAACTATATTTTATTTCCTGTGCTCCTACGCCTACTGTTCATTCCATATTTTATGCTCTGCAACTATAACGTCGACGATCGCGTGATGCCAGTGCTTTTTGAAAACCAATGGTTCTTCATCATCGGTAACGCCATTATGGCGTTTACCAGTGGCTACTTTAGCTCGCTTGCTATGATGTATGCTCCGAGGTGACTAGCAATTTATGAACCTCCTGTACAAGTCTGAATGTTGCCAAATTTCAGAGTTGTCCACAGTTCTCTATCGAAAACTGCAGGAATGGCGGCAGCAGCTATTCTAGTTACAGGTACATGCTTGCATATTCCAAATGACCAGCAGTTCAACAAGAAAATGGGTAATACACAGAAGGAGAGCCCTTACATAATGAGTGATAGGGGTTATAACAATTAAACAATTGAAAGGAGCTGAGAAAGAGGCTCAGAAGGCGAGAGCCGCAGGTTCGTGTAAAGGTGAAGCCTTGGCACTTAAGTAAGGGATGTGGATTAAGAAGGGACCGTAGGTGTTCGGTGATAAAGAGCGATAACAGCTGATAGAGACTGATAGCGAGCCATAGAAGGCGGGAGCCTTCAAGTCTACGACGTCTTCCATATTAACAGTGGGGCACTTGAGTAGGCAGCGTGGGACGTAGGGGAAGGGACGGGACTGGTGACAATGTCAACAGTGAAAACTTGGCATTTTAAAAAGTGATATAGGATGTGACGCGGTCTTAGGTACTTTGTGTCAGGAACTGATAACAATTGATAAGAGTTGATAAAATTTCTTACAGAGCAAGAGTCACATACCAACTGGATCTTAACGGCTTTGGTATTCACAATCAAACATTAACTCCTTGACGTTTTTCATTCAAATAAGACGAGATGGTAGAGTAGAGTGACAGATGTGAGTGATAGGGGCAGCCTACGATACGCAGATAAGAATTTTGTGCATTCCTTGCTATCAGATTAGGCCGCTATCCAGCAAGGTTTGCGATTCAATGAAGGATCCTTTTTGGTTGATGACATTTGAAAAGCTTAACCGGCCGCCAGTAATCTGGAATTCTCAACTAATTCTCATATCTTCGTAAAGAAAGGGTCCATCGATAACGACATCAGATAATGGCGTTATCATCACTCGAATCATTTGTGAGTACCGCCCAAGGCTTTGGTTGCCTAACAGTTGAATTTTTAATGAGTGTTTAATTTTGAGGAAAAGAAAAAATATCGGAAATTCGGATGGCGTAAGTACCGAATTACGCCCAAATCCATTTGCACGGCCCTGCTAGTCCTGGGTGCCAAACATCGCGTACGGGAAAATCTCATTCGTTTCGAAGAACGAGTTGAGCGTTAACAGATGGCGATCCGACTGGTTATATATAAAAGGTTCAAAAGAGTGGAAAAGGCCTTCACCGCCGTAATGCAGAGTTCGCAATCGTACAACCATAGTGAATCAGTTAACTGAATGTCAGCTGGTTTCAGGTGTCTTTTGCGGAGTATCATTCGTTCCCGCAATCACATACATGGTGAACAACATTTATATAGAAGACGGGACCCTTAAACTTACAAGTTCTTCATGAAAAATTACGTTCATCCTTTCGTCCGTGAATTAAAACTTTGAGATTAAGCCAAAAACATTCAAAAATAAACTTGGAAGTATGTCATAATTATGTATTCACAATCTGTGTCCGAATCTCGCAAAGCCAAGCAGGTTGTCTGACGGCAGTAATTCACTGTCAGAGGAGAGCTTCAACCCTCTATCAGACTTAGGTATAATGTTAGAATGCTTATCCTAATTTGCAGATCAACGCTGTCAAATGAGTAGCATTAACAACTTTTGACACCGTATGCATGATGACAGTTCATTTAAATTATGCAGTTCACTCGCTCGCAGCAAGTTTCCCTAGTGGGTCATGCGGTAGTGCTCTTGCTCATAAGAAGGGAATTTCGTTCTTGCCAACGCTACAAGTTCTGCACTGGGTGCTTTCTATTCGGTGAAAGCTTCCATTAAATTCCTCCCTGACTTCTTCCAACATTTACATTAATCATTTTCGAACCTCCATCTACCCCTTTGTACGTTCCCCGGTCCTAAAACTGTTGGGGGTTTGTTGTGGTAAACGAGCTGTATGTATGTATGTATGTATGTATGTATGTATGTATGTGTTTTGGTGCGTGTGTTTGAATACCCTACCTGTAACCGTAGACCTGGAACGTACGAATTTTGAGGATATAAAGGAGGCGGTGGTTATACACAGGTAACAGCTGTGGGGATTTAAGGTAACCATTCCAGGTATCATACACAAAAGCCAATTCAATATTCAACACATATCCCATCCTAGCTTCAAGGTCGGCTACTCGTCCTTCTCTGCACTAAAGTCTTCAATGTTGAATAAAAGCGAAGCCCATCTTCCCTCCTACCCCCCCCCCCCCCCCCCCCNCCCCCCACCCTTAACTACATTTTCTAACTCCCTTGCAAAAGTAAGGAATGAAGGCCCGGCGTAAGCCTAACGACCCGTCTGTTCTTTTATATTATACAAACGACGTGCCACGCTCACCGCACCCAGATCGCCTCCCGTAAAGAGAAAGGTTCGGATTGTTTTAGTGGAAAGATACCGTGAATTCATTGCTTGCCGTTGAGATTCAGATATTAGAAACACTGCCACCTATGAAAAGTCACTAAGTCACTCTCCTCTTTTGAGGTAGGGAGATGTGTTACCTCAGTGTAGTGGTGGGAGTCGCCGGGTTCCCTATAAATATTGCAGGAAAAATCTCAACAATCACGAACCACTTTCTTCATCACCTTTTGGTATTTGCGATGCAGCCTTGAAACTTCAGTACGCTTCATGCGATGAGAAAGGATAGTAGAGCAGGTTGGGAAAGGTGGTAAGTGCGATGATAAGGAGCGTTTGAATTCAGTGCCCTAGAAGGGTGTCCCGATATCAGCTGAATTTATATGACCGCAACTAATCTTAGAATCACTGATCTCGACCAGTGATTTATATCCGCAAGCAGGGCCATAGCTGATAACTTCTGAACATGTTGTTATCATCAGTGAACAATGTCAAGATAAAGGTTCCAAACCTAATCACTCTCGTCTGCGGAATGAGGCCCGCGGTGCATTACAAAAATGCGTATGTGACTCATACAGTGACTTGCGGTGGCTGGCTGAGGTACAAGTCAGTGCATCTGAGCTCACAAAAGAGTACCCATTTCATTCCGGCTCAGAGGGGATGGAATTCATGGTTGGCGTAGGCGGTTATCCGTCCGGGATTCAACCCGTGACAATGGTGTTAGTGCGCCACTTGCCACTACACCACATTCACCCTCTCTAAAAAAGGAATTTCGGAAAATCTGAAAGCTAAAAGAATTTCGAGGGGGGGGGGGGGGGGGGGGGGGAGGGGGTAGCACAATCGGTCAAGACCACACTGTTACAATACTTATTGAAGTATACAAGATGCCGTAGGTCTGACGCTCATCGATTTGAAGTTTTTTGATACTGTTTAGACAGAAACGATCATGAAGGCCTCGGATCAATAGAGTGCACCTACTGAATGTATCAGGAGACGCTTCGTGAGCTCTACGACAACTTCACGACTACGATCTCACGATTCTGCATATGAGGAAGTCATTGTCGCAGTGAGAATAGGGATTCGGCAGGACAACACCACCTCACCCAAACTTCAGTGGCGCTCTCAAAATATCATGCGTCACTTAGAGCAGAAGGGAACGCTGGGCGTGGGAAGCATTTGAAGGCACAATTCACGATAAAAATGGTTTCTGATTTCTTTTCCTGGGAATACCCAGTGGCCCCCAAGGGTGACAGGAAGGACGCTATCGAGTCTCAAAACTCAACAGCTAGGGCATAAAGGGAGCTCTGTAAGCAGATCGCTGGGACTTTCCGCCCCTCGACCGATGTCACGTCAGTCGAGTGTTGAGGCGATACAGATTGCAATATCCGTTTTAGAACCACCACACAATCAGCTGATCGCCGTCTAATGAAGCGATGTTTCCCTCCTATTCATGATTCTCTGTAATTCTTTTCGCTGTTGCGATCCCAATTTTGACTTTCTACCAAAAGAGTTTGAAAAGGTGGGCTAGGCTATTTTGCTGAAAGTAGGCTTTTTTAAATTATGCTTATGATTGAATGAATTTTTCCTACCGTAGCCAGCTAATCGCAGCAGGACGCACACGTAAGCAATGACACACATTGTATTCCTCGACCAAACGCCCCATTCATATTCATAGTTCTGGTCTCGTTCTCGTCCAATCCCGTTTTGTACGATGTTTCGTAGCCTTTTTTCACTTCGGAAACATCGATTCACGCAGTTTCGTCGCCTTCATCGCACTATTTTCCATATTATCCTCCATTTTTCGTCATAATCTGGATTACCCAAAACTATCAAGAACTGTACCTTTAAGAATATCGAGGGAGCATGAGGATGACAAGAAACACCAACTTCGCGATCACTTTTTCGAAACTGCTGTCCCTCCTGCTTTGTCGTACGCCTCGGAGACTTTCAAAAACAGGATGAACATATTGTGAGTGTCTTTCAACACGCCGTTGGAAGAATACTAGGAATTTTTGTAGGTGCTAAGTGGGTTGGGGGG